>WHYT01017768.1:237028-272452 GCA_009806455.1 Tetrax tetrax
GCGGAGCGGGCGAGCCTCCCCGCCGGCCCTGCTGACAGATGGGCCGCGGGCCGCCCGGGCTGCCCCTCCTCCTCCTCCTCCTCCCCCCTCCTTCTCTCCCCCGCCTCGCCCAGGGGAGGTGCGGGGAGGCCGCCGAGGGCAGGTCGCTGCCCCCCTTCCTATTCCCCAGCGCGCTTCCCTTCTCGCCTCGCCTCAACGCACCTGGACGCCAAATGTCGCCAGCCGCCTGCTCCTCTGTGAGGAGAAACCGTCCCTTTGGCGGGAGCGAGGGGCCCCGGTGCTGCCTTGCTGTCTCCTCCGTGAGCTGCAGGGCGCTGCCTCATCCCGGTGGGTTCAGGCCGCCGAGAAAATCCCCAGGTTTGAGGCTTTCTGCAATAAAATAAAAACGCCCCTGGGTGAACTCCCTGACTTGCAAGTTTGATAGGGAGGCCGGAAACACAATCTGGGTACCAGATTGTTTATTCTGCCGAACAGTGGGAGTTAAGACTGTGGCTGTCGGTGCTGCTGTTTAGCTAAATCCCGTCTTGGGCTTTGTGTGGGTGTTTGTCCTCCACCGGTGTCCTTGGAGGACATTGATCTGTGGGTAGATTGACAGGGTCTGCCCTAGAAACTTCTGCCAATTTAATCATGCTGCTTCAGGGTGCACGTCTTAAAATGATGTTTTCAAGCCAGCGCAACTCCTAGCACACTAGTTCCTTCGTGGCGTAGCTTATTTGTTGAGGGAGCTGTTGATGTAGGTCCTATAGCCTCGTACGTGTGTATGTGTATGTGAATACATGCAGACAGCGCTGGAACACTTCAGTCATTTTCAGGGCAGGCCAGGGCCTGGTGAGGAGGAGCTGAGTGGTGAGATCAGCTGTGGGAGGAGCACGCCGTTGAAGTGGATCACTGATCTTTAAAATTTAACTTTGATACAGCAGCGCTGGTGCTCTGGCTTTTAATGAAGGGAATGAAGTAATCCCTTGGAGGACTATGATCCAGGCCATGTAAAATCTTCTGTTTGTAACTTTGACTAGCCACAGCTCCTGCAGAGAGTTAGGATTACGGTGCTACTGATATTTTTAGTAAACAAGACAGGGGCTTGATATGAGGGTCTGTGAAGAAGCCTTCCCAAGCAGAAGTATGCCTGTGTTTGGTTATTGGTTGTGGTGTTACAGAAGCCAGAGAACTTTTGGCAAATACAGTTTACTGGCATCCTGTTGAAATACTTCCCTGAAGAATAAAGGGCAGAAATTAAGTACACAGTGCAAAACTGAAACAAGAACCTTAGTAGACAGTATCATCTTCAGAAAGAATATTTATCTTCTTTTATTCTAGCAGGCTGTGAAAAACTTATTAAATGAGTCAAGGATAGAGTTAAAATTGCAGCAAAATATAGTGCCTTTCAATGTTGTGACTCAGATTATCTTGGTGATCTCCAGAGTTAGTGTCATTACATCCTTATTCTGAACAGAAGATCTGATAGGGACTGAGAGGATTCTTAAGATGATTGTGGCTGAGTATTATGCCCTTGTAATGAACGTGCTTCTGATCTGTCATGATACATACTGGTTAATAGTTTATTTTTCTAGGTAAGCGACATTTGGTGTTAAAGTGCAGGAAAACAAAACGTAAAATCATTTTGTGTTTTCTCAGGCCATGGTGAGGAGTAAGTCGATGAAAAGATGAAGTGTTCTTAAGATAAAGGCAAGATGCTGAAGTACAAAGGATGCTTGAAAGTTAAAGAGCAGGAAGTGCGGGAGGTGTCATTACAGTAGCAACACAGCAACTGTTGCAGTTAAAGTTGTGAATAAATTGTGTGCGTTTCTTTGAAAACTGAAGGAGCCTGTTTTTTTTTTGTTGCTTTAGACTTTGAAGATTAAAGTTATAGGCTGCTTTTACCCTAACATGGCAGGTACTGGTTCAGTCAGCATAAATCAAATACCTCATTAAAAGTAATGGTAAGAATTCTTCCCTTGTTGATCAACTGAAGAAATGTGAGGGAGAAAGAGGTAATGGAGCGAAGTATTTCATTTCAACAGTGTGTTCTTCATATGTATGGGCAAGGGTCCAAGAAATGGGAGGCAGTAAAAGGATGGAAGCAGTGAGAAGTCTGCTGGCTGTTTTCAAAATAGAGGAAAATGGGAAGAAAAGAAAGAAATATGAGGAGCGAGTGCTGAGGGAGGAGGGATATGGGGAAGGAAGGACAGTTTCGCTTAGCTTAGTTGAATTATTGAAATGTAATTTGGTTTTACACCTAAACTTTGTATTTTGTGAGGTTTTTTTGGTGATAACACCCCTGATAACCCCTGCAGTGTAGGCAACCGCCTATAGCCCAGAGTACACAGACTTGAGGGGTAAAAGAGAAAGAGAAACAGATTCATAGCTACTGTTTGATTCACTGACTTGACATTGAGATACTTTTTGCTTCTCAGTCAAGTTGTGTGTTCTTGAAATGAATATTTGAGTTTTGTTACTCAGAGTAAGGCGGCATTATGAAAGAGGTAGGTCCTTGATTAAACAGCAGCTCTCACCGTGTGATTCTGACCTCGATGTTGGCAGATGGTTTGCTTTTCAGCTCCTGTAAGATAATACCAATCTTCAAACCTTGGGACAATAATCACGTGCTTTTTACACTTGTCTTGCCAGATACGCAGGCTGAGGTGTGCCTTTTACCCTATTGGAACTGAAGCGCTATGGAGCAGTACGCTGCGAATAGTAACAGTTCCACAGAGCAGATCGTCGTGCAGGCTGGCCAGATTCAGCAGCAGGTAAGGACAGTGATAACGGGTGAGCTGGCATTGCCAGCGCTGAGTTACGGATCTGTTTGTACTTCTCAGAGTTTCACAGAACCAGCAAGATGCTTCGTGAGGCTGTGTGTGTACGCGTTTACGTGACTTTTGTCACCCGATCAGTGGTCAGTGATCTGACTTTACTTGAAGTCAGCCTAAATATGTTTTTTTAAAAATACTTATAAAATTAAACTAATAAAATTGCAAGCGTACAGGTTACCAAATTTCACTGTAGTAGAGTGTTTGCAAACTGGTGGTGGAACGAGGAAAGTAACAAATCCTCTCTGAAAACAGAGGAAACAGAATATTAATTCAAACAGTTAACTATCCCCAAGGAATAATATAGATTCCCTCCAAAATTGAAATGGGTTTTGTTCAAGCCTGTAGAGGTCTTCTCCAGCTTTCTGGAAAGAAGTAATTCTTGAGATCCTTTGTTTTAGAACTACAGGTGGATCAAAGTGAAACACTGTACGGGAATTGCAACAAAATGTGTAGCTTTGGATGAGTTCATCCATTCTAGAAAGAAGTTTCTAGTTCATGTTATGATGTGCAGATGAGTAGGGCTATGTGTTGGGTTTTTTTTAAGGGCTTACAGATTTTTGCTGTTGTTAAGCTTCACCCATTCAGATATAGTCATGCATTTTCAGATGAGTTGTGCTGCTGCTGAATTTTTGTTGCATCTTACGTTTCTTCTAGTTCAAGGCAAGAGCAGTTTCTTACTTTGTCCTGCAAATGAATGAGCCACTGGATTATATTTTCAGTGAGATACACTTCACTTTGTCATCAGCCTGTTTGAGGGTTCAGTAGCAGGGACCAGCTTCTTCCATTGGATTTAGTTGAAGTTGGCTTTTTGACTAAGAACAAGATTGTACTTGAGGTTAAAAATTACATATTAAGAATTATCAAAAATACCTGCTTCCAACAGATAAACAAAAAATTGTTCCACTTTTTTGACAGTTTGTAGATAAAAAGGAGGTAAAAACATAGCTTAGCTTGTATAATTTTTAGTACATGCTCTTAAAGCCTGTGTTGTATTTGATAGTAAATATTTTCCTAAAATATTTTTTTTAATAGGCCTGTTGTAGTACAGCTTTCAGTAGAGAGATGTCCTTCATCTCCCAAAATGCTAACGCAGTTAACACAGATTATTTTGGGACTCTTACCAAAGAGGCTAAAGATAGAAAAGGCTTTAAGATTTAACTGTTCTTGCAGCCTCTCAAGATTGTCCTTCAAGGTCAGCAGTGGGAAGACATTGAGGCAGGACTGACACAGATGAAGCTTAGACTGTAGTCATCGGCGCTGCAGAAAGGAATTTATGGCCTTTATTGTAACTAAAAAGTCTTAGAAAAATCTGGAACCCCTTCACCCTGGGCAGTGAAATGAAACATTAAGCAGAAAGGTAGCAGTCTAAAACAACAAGGCTGAGCTTTTAAATTCTGCAAAATAATCTCTTGTGTTCTTTGTAAGTGGTTTTTGTTTGGGATACTGGAGCCTATCAGTATCATACGCAGTTTTGTTGGTATTCCATTCTTAGGTTTGTTAAACGTATTCACATTCCTTCTGTTCCAAGAGCAGTGTGTATGAATTTTAAATTCACCCTCTTCCAGCAGTGTCGTCGTCTCTTGTCAGAGTTGTGCATTTCCATGTTTCAAGCTATTCCTGTTCCTATTCCCAGCAGCAGGGTGGTGTCACTGCTGTCCAGTTGCAGACTGAGGCCCAGGTGGCATCCGCCTCAGGCCAGCAAGTCCAGACCCTCCAGGTAGTGGTGATCTCTCTAATTGTGTTTGTGAGCACTGCATGACTCTCACCATCGCCACATATCTAATGCTGTGTTTTTTCCAGGGTTTGAAATAGGAACAGGAAAAATTCTTAGCGGTAGTATCTCTGCTTTATGCTAGTTGCAGGGTTTTCCATGGGATTATAGCTTTTCATTGGCTCTCAGGTGCATGTCAGAAGCCCTGATGCATTAATGAATTCCTGCTGCTGTAATTCTGAAAGTGAATAGCGGTTGAAATTGGGACTTCAAAGGAAAAAACATCAAGATGAGGAAGTAAGAGTCAAGAGATAAAACACAAAGATTTCCTGTAGTTTCAAGATTAGATTTCTGATATCCACTGTGAGTAGTTCTGTGTCTTCACTACCTGAAAGACAGAGAGGTGGTGGATGACCCACCAGCTTGAAGAGTGAGACTTTTAAAAAGGGCACCTGGGGACAATATTGGCCTCTGTGGGACTGAGAGACCTGATTTCTTTCTTACATGTGAACAACACAGGGAAACCTGGGAGAAGTATGTATCCTATCAGTAAATACATCCCAAATTGGAAGGAAATGGAAGGTTATTTCAAACCCTGATTTGTTTCAGTATGAAGTATATTTTGTCCTGCAAATTTCATTTCGTTAGCTCATGTAGGAGGCTTTTGAAGGAGCTGATAAACCCTGGATGGCTGCAGCAGTTTAGCATTGTTCACTCAGCGTTTTGGGTTTGTTTGGTTTTTAATTCTTCAGAGGAGGAGAGTTCCAAGAGGCTAGAAAGGTCTTGCCAGGTGTAAAGTTGAACACAGCATTTTTTATGTTCAGAGTTAAAATATGAAAAGCTGGTTGACTTGCATTGCTTGGGTCACTGTGGCCTCCTGGTTGTCACGTGTCCCCTCTGCTTTTTTTTGGCTTGCTCTAATACATTAACAAGAATCCTGGAATGTATCGTTTTTCTTCCTGCTTATTGACTATTGTACTGCTGACTGTGCTTCTCTGTGCCTGATGTGAGCATGCTTATCTCTCTCTGTGATGTAATTCAAAACAAGTACTACTGATTTTTGTTAGGGATCTGTATGTGACGGTTACAAGGCTGAGGAACAGACTGTGTTGTGAGGGTATCACAACCTGTAAAGTCACAATATTCTATGTGGGGTGTTGAACACCGAGGTGCAATTGTGGTTGTTTCTGTAGATGTATTAGCATACAATTCACTAAGGTATTTGAACTATGCAAAGTGAAGCTTTTTTTAGATTTTCAGCACATGCTGAACTACCTGTACTGATGTTTAGTCTGGTGTTCTACAGAGGTTAAAGATCGAGCGTTCAGTATTGCGTATTCTTGACATTTACAGGTAGAAAACCCAAGCCCTCAGTGACTTTTTACCATGTTCTGTTGCTCTTGTTTCTAAACAACTCAAAGCATGGTAAAGAGCGATTATCTAGTTCATAAATCTCATTTCACATTTAAGCTGTGGAGGTATGGTATTTTCAAATATATATTTTAGGGGGGTTGTAGACTTAGTGCGTGAGGGTATTTAAACAGAGAGGTTTTCCCCTCGCTTTTCTCTTCATTGACCTTTTTCCTGGTCCAAGAGTCCAGAGACTTAGGCTGAATTTATAAATCCACTGTAAGCCTTGTTGGGTCAAGAAGTGGCTGCCGCTCATTTTCTTTCACGCTTCCTTACTGAACTACACTTTGTGTTGTTACGTTTATAATCTCACTGGATAACCATGAAAAGGTTCTCTAAGAACATCACATGCTGTATATTGGTTGGGAAATGGAAATGTTGTAAGCATGTAATTGGAGAGAGTTGAAGCTACCTCAGAACCTCGCTGTCAGAATAGCTTATTTAGAGCTCTCTCATTAGGAACCCCAATTAAAGATTAGTAATAGTGATGTGGATAATGACATTTCTTTTACTATGCTTTGCTCTTGGGCTGTGCATGAAGGTAGTTATTGTGTCTGGAAAATTTAGCTATGCCTTTCATACTTTATTGCAATTAGACTTGGAAGTTTTGATTAGACTGCAGCTGAAAACAATAACGTACTAAATCCAGTAGCACACCATGGAAAAAGTTTTAGAAACTAAAGATACTTGATGCTGATTGTGAACCCAGGTTAGTGGCTGTTGCTCAGTTTCTCTGGTCACCACATTAAAATAGGTAAGCATTTAGCTTCATGTGGTCGCCACTTCAGTTTCTGGCTGCACGTCACCAGATTTTTTTCATTGTTCTGTTTGTTTTCTCTCCCGTTTCCTAGGTCCAAGGTCAACCACTAATGGTACAAGTAAGCGGAGGCCAGCTGATCACATCGACTGGCCAGCCGATCATGGTGCAGGCTGTGCCGGGGGGTCAGGGCCAGACAATCATGCAAGTCCCAGTTTCTGGAACACAGGGACTGCAGCAGGTGAGATAACTCTAATTTTATTTATGATAAATTGCAGAGAATGAACTGTGATGTTCTTGCCTTGTCAGATAGCACATTTACCTCAGCACTCTTAAAACAAACCGGGCAAAATGGTTGTTCTCCAGCTATGGATCTGGCAGTGAGCTGCGTGTCAGGAATGCAATGAAAATTCTCTTTGTGTTTGATTGTTGTATTTTATGGGATGGTGCAGACCTTTTAAATGAAATCTATTAAAATACAACTGGAGTTGGTTTGGATAATTTGTTTTTTCTTATTTTTATTTTAACTGGCCCTTGCAGTGTAGTTGGTGATCTAGTGCCCAGTCAATTTATGTCTCAGGAAGGGGATTTAAAAATTTTTTTTTTTAAAGAAAGCTTCTTGAAAATAATTTGTACTTGAGTTCATCTAATATGATGGCTGGAGGTGAATGTGAATGTTTCCACTGCACAGAAGGTAATACTGAAGAAGATATAGAAGATGGATTTTATTAGAAGCAATTATTTTGAAATATTTGTTTGAAATATAGCTTTTAAATTTAAACAGGTGCTCAAAGTGTGTTACTCACAAGCAAAGGGAAGAACTGTAACAGTGGCATAATGGAAGTGTTCTAGTGATTGGAGAATGGGATTTAAGAATCAAGTTCAGCACAGACCAGGAAGGCACATGATCTCTTGGTGTTTTGAGAGGTTTATTTAGTGTTTATTTAAAATTTCTTTTCTTGAAAGCCCATATAATTTGTCTTAGGTTCTTTACAGTCTGATTGTTGGACAAAAATCCTTAACTGGGTTTTTAAGCACAAGCTTCAAACCATATTACAGTTCCTCTCTTTTAATCTAAGAAATATTCCTCATTGGTGGACAGACTTCTCTGCAAAGCTGAAAACAACTTCTGTGTATATCCAGGAGGACTTCTGTATGCTGGACAATTAACGCTCTACAGATATCTTAAATCTTGGTCCTCTTTTTTTGCTTTCACCTGAGTATTATTATTCCTAGTTTCATGTGAATAATTGATTTCTTTTGACCGTTTTATTGTGTAAGCAGTGCAGAACTGCTAGGGCATAATGGCACCAGCATGTTTCCTCTGTTCTGTATGGTTGTGACTGTTGTGTCACAGGGAGGAATAAATTCAAACTCTTCATTTTAAAGTGGAAAAAGAGAAGAATCAGTGCTTTTTTTTTCTTTACAACACAAAATCATCCTCAGAGATGATTTGGTAATGCTGAGGCCAAGGAGGGAGAAATAAGAGGCATAGTTAATGTTCCTTTCTGACTCTTTCTTCCACAGATTCAGTTGGTCCAGCCAGGTCAGATTCAGATTCAAGGTGGGCAGGCTGTGCAGGTACAGGGGCAGCAGGGCCAGACCCAGCAGATCATTATACAGCAGCCCCAGACTGCAGTTACTGCTGGCCAGACACAGGTAACTGCACCAGCATGAAAGGGTTTTCTTGAGAGGAATAGGAAGAGAAACTTGACAAATTATTTAAGATGTGGTTAAGTAAAAAAGGGAAAAAAAAAAAAAAGGAGGAATTATTAATATGAGGAGAACTTGAGAATGAATTTGTATTTTTGTAGTGTTTTCATACGTAACTCTGGGGCAGAATGACTAGATTGCATGTTTTTATCCATTGTGTTTCTGTATTTTATTGGTTCATGGTTGTTTTTGTCTATTTGTTGAAATTTGAAAAGCTAATTTCATACTTGCGCCATTTTGTGAAGTAGTCATACCTGAGTTTTTTGCTGGTTCTTTTGTTCAGGACCAAAATTAAATTTCTGATCAGAATAGTTATTCCTTTAACATATAAATATTTAGTGAGGCAGGAAACCTATAGCTTGTTTCTTGCAATACTAAATACTACACTGTTAGAAAAAGTATGTTATGTGTGCTTTAGGCTTTTTATCTACAGTTCTGTTGTTTGTGCTCCATCCTATTTCTTGATGCAAGTAATAAAGCAAAAGAAATAGATGCCTGAAACACCTTAAGCACCATGTGTTAATTCAGGGGTTGGAACATTTGAAAAAGAAGCAATTTGTAAAGGTGCTGTGTTCTTTGTTTTGTTTAGACCCAGCAACAAATAGCAGTGCAAGGACAACAGGTAGCACAAGCAGCTGAAGGCCAGACCATAGTCTATCAGCCAGTTAATGCTGATGGAACCATTCTCCAACAAGGTATGAGCTTTGGTGGGAAAAGAATCAGGGCTTCTTAATGTATCTTTGATAGGTCTTTATTGCGTGTAATTATTGTCAAAGAAGTCGCTGCGTTGCAATGCTGGTAGTGCTGTGAGTGCTGTGACACGGGTTGTTGGCGTAGTCAATGGCAGAGGTGTTCATGACACAAATTCAGTCGGCGGTTCTTTCCCCAGAAAAGTAAAAAATGGCTCTTTTGTTCAGCAAGGGCTATTGGAATAGAAACACTTAAGTTTGCTTTTACACCTTAGAGTACGTGATCTCTTATCTGACACGGGGATTACTGTGCAGATACAAATGCAAAGACGGAAGTAAGAACACGAGATGATAGAATTTAGTTAATAACTTGCAATGCTTTGCTAAATCTTTTTGCATGTTATGGAAGGATGAATGAGTGAAAAACAGAAGTGGGACTAATGGTGTTCCCTTCTTTTTGTGTGCGTGTTTTTGGTTTGGTTTTTTTTTTTTTCTTTTGTGTTTTATTTTCTTAAAGTTACAGTCCCTGTTACAGGCATGATCACCATTCCAGCAGCCAGTTTGGCTGGAGCGCAAATTGTCCAAACGGGAGCCAACACCAATACAACCAGTAGTGGACAAGGAACTGTCACGGTGACACTGCCAGTTGCTGGAAATGTTGTCAATTCAGGTGGAATGGTTATGGTATGTATTTAACTTTCCAGTGATATTTTTAAAGGTTGAGGTTTAGGCTGTCTGTACACAAGCTGTTGTCTGAGATTCATGTCACCTTAACACAGTCAGTCTTCTCAGTAGCTACCATTAGTTTAAAGTTTAAACCGTGGCAGTTTTTAGTTTCAATGGCCTATGTCCTATTGCAACTTATGTATTCTTTTTCCCACAGCAGATTATTGGGTTCAGAAATCTAGAAACTGAAATTCCAAATAAGTTGTTAACTGATAAGCAGAGGTTTAAAAAGATGGAATCGACTGTTACTTTTCTTGAGGATCCCTTAGTATTCATTTCTCTGATTCAATTCTTATTTCTTTGTAGTGTGATGCCTTTTAATGTGAATTTTATTGTTCATCCCCACTAGATGTCAGCAGTTCTACAAGTAATATTTGCTTAAGAAATGCTCTGAAATTATCATACAAATTAACTAAGTGACAGCTGAAAAGAAAATGAAGCAATGGGCATGTCCTGTATGTTTAATTGTAAAACAGGCAGTGATGTGGCCATAGAATTATATATTGTATTGAAATTTTACCATAATCAGAAAAAAACCAAGCATCTGATGCATAATTGATTTGTTTAAATTTGTTCTGCAGTTTGAGAACAACTTGATTGTTCTTTTCAATTTAAGTAGGTGCGTTACCTGAACAAAAACCAAATACTTTTCATTTTAATATTTGTTTTTAAATCAGTTTTTTGTATTCATTTTGTGTCCTGAGCTACAAGTACTAAAAACATATTCTTCTCTGTACAGATGGTACCTGGAGCTGGCTCAGTACCAGCTATCCAGAGAATACCTTTGCCTGGAGCAGAAATGCTGGAAGAAGAGCCCCTCTATGTAAATGCCAAGCAGTATCACCGGATCCTTAAGAGGAGGCAGGCGCGTGCTAAGCTTGAAGCGGAGGGAAAAATTCCCAAAGAAAGAAGGGTGAGAATATAACTCCGATTTAAGAGAGAGTTGCTCTGTGAGAAAGGCACAGAAAATGACTTGTGCTGGAAAATGAGGCCTGAAATCTTAGCATTCTTCAGTTTTTTGTTGCTGTTCATAAGCTACTCGGGGTAATTTTTTTTTAAGTCCCTTGGTGGCAGTCCTGCTTTCTTTGCGTGCTTTTAATTGTTGAATATGTATGAGGCTGTATTCCAAATGGGCATTTACTGTAAACACTTTCTCTTTGGGGAAGGAGGAAGGATGGGGACTGGGTAGGCTTTTCTAGCAGTCAGTTTTCCCCTTGTGAAAGTACTGAACTAGAAATAGTAGACTGATCTCATTACCTCCTTCGTACTGTTGCAGAAATATTTGCATGAATCTCGGCATCGTCATGCCATGGCCAGGAAGCGGGGAGAAGGTGGACGTTTCTTCTCACCAAAGGAAAAAGACAGTCCTCATATGCAGGTAAGAATTTTGTCTGTTCTTTGGACAACTGCCACTTTCAGTTCAGAATATCCTTTAGAGGTGTCTGTACTGTTTTGTTTGCTCTTTTTTTGGGCTGGGCTGATGACATTTGTCCCTCACTGCCTTTGAATTTATGTTTCAGGCATTGTAAAGAAACCTTCTGTCTTGCTTCTTGTAGAGAGCAAGTGTCTATTTGCCTTGAGTAGTTAAATTATAGTAATAGTAATAGAAATGTATTCATTTTGTTTTACAAACAGAGAATGCTTATATTTGTCCTAAGAAACATAGTCTTTGTAGCGTTTCTGGTTGCATACTGGAAATATTTTTTATTTTTTTAGGACATGAATTAAAGGTAAAGACACTTTATCTTACATCTGATGGAAAAGTAAAAAATGTGAATATCTGATCCTTACCTGCATATTGATTTTTGTAAAAAGTGCAAGACAGGTTTGCAAAGTAAGGGACACCGTAGAGTAGGATTAGCAAATTCTGGTGTTGATTAGTGCTTTAAAGCAGCCCTGTGGCTTTAGTGGAGTGGAAGCATTTCCAAATACTAGACGAGTGCTAGGTATTCACTGTTACCAGAAACAAGACATTACTAGGAACTATTCAGATTTATATACCCCGTTCTCTTACACTGGCTTGCTAGGAAAAAGATGACATGTTTAGAGATCAAGAGCAGGGGCAGGAGTATCTCTTCTTGATAGTTGTGTGTGATTCTCTTTGCCGTTACGGAAAAATGTTGAAGTTAAAACACGGTATGTATTTTGTGTCTGTAGGATCCAGCTCAGGCCAATGAAGAAGCAATGACACAGATGATCAGAGTCTCCTAACCACTGCTTAAAGAAAAAAAAAATAACTGAATAGAATTCCCGTCCCTTCTGCAAGTCTGTCCTACCTTTCCAGTGTATCAAGCGAGTCTTTCAGTGGGACAATCGCCATATCACAGCCTGTCCTTTTCTACAGAACAAGCACCACTTTTTCCATATGTGGTCGAGATTTTAACTGACTCAACAAACAGAAACTTAACAACTGTCTTGCTATACTCTTTTGATCCAGCGCAGGGATTTCAGAGTCTGACTGCTCATGCCTTTTTTTTTTTTTCTTTGTTTTTCCTTTTAAACATCTCTTGCATTAAGATTGGCCATGGGTGAGTGTGCCACTGACTCAGTGATCAGCAATAACTCTGGCATGCTGAAGCAGGGCCAGCAAAGAGCTCTTGGACAGACGGCCCTTCTGTACAGAGACATAATTACAGTTTAGAACAACCAGCACTGATGTGGCTACACCACAGTACTTTTGTTTTCCTAGCAGAGACTTGGTACTTACATCCCACTTCTTACGCCTTTGGACTTACTGTCAACTGAACTGTTCCCTGTTGTTGCATCTGCACTTCTGAAACTGGCAGAAACCAAAGGGGGTTCTTTCAAGTTCCACCTTGTGAAATATGGAAACAGCAAGCTCTTCTCTGGAAAAAGTTCTACCATCCAGTTGCAATGATAGAAATATTTCATGATGGTTACAGGTCTCGATCTATTGTGTATCTGTTCCAAAAAGTAAGAGGGGAGAGGGTGATGTGGGGATAAGGATTTAATTAGTAAAAGCGATCACTTGGTGGTTTTTTGGTATGTTTATTGCCAGTAGTTGATGCTTTGGAAGAACAGTGGATGATAGTTTAAAAAGGATTAAAACTTCTAAGTGAATCTCTTCCAAAGGATTTTTTTTTTTATATATCCTTCCTTCTAACCTGCCAGTCCAGTGCGTGGTTCCTCCAAAAGATAAAACCTGCAACCTCCAAGTGATAGCACTTCACCATCTTTGTGACGGTGTTTCTTGATGTCTGTTCTAAATCAATTCCACAATTCTCTTATTCTACACAGTGAGGGATTGTTTCATGACAGCAGAAGCATAGGGCAGCCCAATCCAGCTCATCCTGATGTGACTGAAGGACTATTGAACAAATGAAGGCAGATATTGATGAACCTTTCAGGCTTTTTATGGACTATCCTCTTTAAATTAAAAAAAAAAAAGTGGCACTTAATGGAGGAGGAGTACTTACATTTTTAAAAAAGGATTTTTTTCATGACTATAGTTGGGTTCTGGCTGGTATCTCAACAAAACTTTTCTTTAATTCCATAGCCCGTTACAGATTTTAAGCTTGCTCCATTTTTACTAATTTGGCGATGGAACATGTATTTTGTAAGCATGATAACAGGTGATACTTGCATCTTTCCATGCCTGTCTCTTCCAAATTAAACTTTTACAGGCTCTCTGTGTATCACCTACATGCTATAGTCCCATCTTTTCCAATTTTTTTTTGTGTTCTGTAAAACACAGAACTGCATCAGGGCAGTTAAGCATGGGATTGCAAACATAGCCAGGCATTGTCAGTGAGGGAGGTGATTGTGAACCTGAATAGGTAAAGTAGCAGACGGTGAGGTGTTTTTGAGGAAAGCATCCAAGGCCAGGAGAGAGTAGTTTAAATTCAGTGAAGTCTGTTTTCAAGTGACCAAAAAAAGTAAATGAAACTCAAAAAACACACCCCGTATTATCTCTCTACTTTGTTTTTCCCATTTTCTGAAAGCTTATGACTAAATGCAAAATGGAGGACAAACTAGCAAGTTGTACAAGACTGGAGGATACAAAAAGACAGAGCCTTGACAATTCTGTTTGGGATAAAAGAGAAAAATACTAGACCTAAGAGTATGAGAAGATGGGAAGGAACACAAGAGGAGGGAGCAGAAATGTGGAGAAATGTTAAGATCCTACATTGCCAGCAGGCAATCTTGGAGGAAGAGCATGCTTGTCTAAATACTAGGGGTGACAATGTTTAGGTCAGCCATCTCTGGAGGTACAGAACTTGGTATTTGTAGTCGGGCAGTGGATTTTGTAAATGGAGTTCCGTTCATTTTCTTTCTGAATTTTTTGTCCCATGTTCTTACCCTTACCACAGCTGACACGGTGAACTGAAGCTGAGAAAGGAGCTGTTTGACACGCAGTGACACCTGCAGCTGGGAGAGGAGATGGCCTGGTTCTTGATGTGCAAATACATCATCTTTCTTTTGATTTTGTCTTAAATTATATTGTAACCTAACATTCTGTTCACAAATCTTACATTAGGATTTTTTTCTGATGATTCAAAAGGCATTTGTTTACCTCCATTGCGCTGATGGCATCTTTGGTGCCTTTGGTTGCTTCCGCCTTAAAATACCTGGCCAATTAGAGCATGGTGCTTATTTTCTTGAGTTGGCAACTATGAAATCCTCACCTAGCATTTCTTGTGAGGTCATCCATTTCAGGAGATATGTAGCTCTCTTTTAGTGAAGGAATAACAAAATATTTGCTTTAGTTGAATTTGCAGCATTATTGTAAATATTTTTTTATATCATCTGTACATTTTGTCAGTGGAGTATTCATGTCCTGGAGGAATATTTCTCTGCTGGAGTAAGACAGCCTCTCCATAAACGTTTCTGCTCTTCAACTGATGGCTAATTTCTGGAGAACCCCCTCTGAGAGTTGGAAGTTAGGGAAGCAAGATTATTGCTCTGACATAGGTTGTTTTGTTTTTTTTTTTTAAATGAATAATTACTTCTTTTCTTAAAGAACTTGTAAACTTCAAAACAGCTAGAACTTTTTTCCCAATAGGCCCTTCATATATAGGTTCTCTGATCTGTTGTTGTAGAATGTGTATTAAGACCTATGGATTTGTGTTATATAAGAAGTCTTCTCGTTAATACTTTAAATAGTGGTGTGAAAGCCTGAGTGCAACTGTCATTATTCTTCATTTGCTTTGGGTTATGTGTATTCACTTCTAAAAGTAGTGTTTGCTTGATGAGATTGGAGTTATCGGTCAACACCATGTTACCAAAAAAAGTCTGTTTTCTTTTCCTGGGTAAACTTATTAAATTGGAGACATCATCAAGTTCAAACCTCTGTAGCAATTAAATGAGAATTCTTTGTGGATTGGCTACACTTGAGCAAAAACTCCACATTGAGAGTGTGTAAAAGAGTGGATGAAGATGAAAGAAGAGGCTCGGGGAGAATGAGAAACGTGGGCAGTTGACCCAGAGAGCACTGGAGCAGCGAACTGATCAAAACCAGTATTATATGAGCATAAAGACTGGGATGTGGAAAATGGTCCTCAAGTGATGCTAAATGGCTTTAAGACCTTGCATGTTAAAAAGAGGGGGGGGGGAAGAAAATCTTTTCTTTGTGAATGGGTGTAGGAGGGTACTGAGATTAACGTAATGTAAGGCAAAGTTTGTATATAGTTAAAAGTTTATAATTTTTTTTATATGATGCATTTTTTCAAGTGTATTTTGGTCTTTAATAGATGCAATTGTAAGTACTGTGTACACTATCCAGCTAATAAAAATTTATAAACTGAGAACAAGCTTTGGCTCTGTTTTTCAGATCTTCTGCTCTTTTCAGTCCAGTGGCAGTTTTAGCACTTTAGACAGCTTTCCTGCTCCCCATGAAAGCAGAGAGGAGGAGGGATCAGCTGTGCCTCCACCCTGGGGGATGGCTGTGTGTGCCCGCTGCTCTTCTGCCCTGCGGGGAAGGGTCCGGACATCTTGGTGTTTGTCTTCCCCACCATCCCTGTGCCGCCATCTTCCTCCCTGAGGGCACTGCCCTCCCTGCCCCTGGGGCCTGGCTGCTGGTGAGTGCTGGAAGCTGATTGGCTGAGGGGAAGCTGGGGTGTCCTGCCATCGGTGCTCATTGGATGGGTGTTGCTCTGGGACGCCTCTGATTGGCTGGTGAAGAGGGCCTCCATTTTGCCTTGCTGCTCTTCCTCGCAGGCTGAGGTGGTGCCTGAAGATGGCGGCTGCAGGGTGGTCTGCATGCAGGAGCTGGATTGTTTGAGGAAGGGCTGCAGGAAGGATGGAAGGAGGCCTTGCCTCTCAGCTCTGAGCCCAGGGAAGCTGCTGTGACCCTCCAGGAGTTGTGAAATGGCCTTGCTGAGCTGAAAGAGGGAAGGACGGCTGCTTTGAGCTGGCCAGTGTTGCTTTTGTGAGTCCTTTGAGTGTGGGTAACATGGTGAGTCTGGGCCGGGAGGAAAGAGGACGCACAGCAATTGTTGTTTGAAAGAAAAATTACCATTCTAGTCATTAAGGGAAATATGTCTAGTAGTCACACTATGTCCCATCCATAGCCAGCCAGCTCGTGGATGTCTGTTGGTATAACGCTCAGCATGCCTGAGCATTTCAGTCTCTGCATGCGTGCTGCAGGATTCATTGCATTCAATTATGCCTGAGAGGCCATGCAGAAGACTCCATGGATTATATAGAAGCTGCCCTGGGGCACAGGGAGTGTCCCGTGGGTGCAGCAATGGAATCTGTGGGGTTGCTTAAGTGTAAGAGATGACAATCCGTGTTACCCAAATGCTCTTCTTTCTAAGACATTCACTGCTTTATATTCCTGGTTACCTTCCAGGAAGGCAGTTTCTTCTTGTCACCAAATTCCCAAGTGTCACGTTATTATCTTTTTTGGCCAAATATGACTGAACAGACACCCTTAGAAAGAGCTTATTTCTTGTATTTTGGCACAAAAGGAAGTTTTCCTCTTAAGAGGATTGGGCAGGCTTTGAAAGATTTAAGAGATAGTCGGTCGGTTTCCATGTCTGCCTGCTAATCCCTCTCAGACATGCTGGTTTTTTTAGCATGTGCTGCTCAGGATTTCTCAGCAGTGTTGTAACTATTGTAACGTTCACTATGATAATGTAAATTCTTTTTATCAAGGTCCTGCACTGTTAGGCAATCTGTGTGGTATCAAGTAGTTGTATGTTGCAGTTTGTCAGATATTGCTGAAACAGTTCTTACGTATGTTTACAGTTTGCAAAGCTCTTTCAGTTAAAACTAGCCATATAAAAAAGCAAATCATTATGTTCTCCCCGTTTTTTTTATTCCGTGTCCTTGGGTTGTGCGCCTTTTTCGAAGGAATGCACTGAACTTCACAGGTATTTGTAGCTATATGCTACGTTCTTGAAAGAGCAGCCGGCACTACTTCAGTTCTGGGGGCCTGGTTTTGCCCTCACTGATGCAAAAGCATCTCTGCTACCAGAGATCAAAAGCACGCATGAATACCACAAAGAGACCAAAGAAGGCGAGTTTTACCCCAAACACTATTGTGTCTTTCTCCTGCAGTGGATGCCTTAAGGGTGTTTTCCAAGGAACCAACTGTGAGCGACATCTTTACATTATCCATAAAACATCCATGGCTTCTAATGCGGTTACAACGGGGCATAACCGTACTGGCACTGGTGAGTGTCTGAATTGGAGGGATGGTGTCCCCATAGGTGAGATAGGAGAGAAGTTCCTCCAGCGGGCAGTTCAGAGCATCCAGTTGGGTCCTGTTGTTCGGAAGTATCTTCTGAAGGTGCCTTTTTCCTGCCAGATGTTCAGAATCTGTCCTCCTGACTCAGACACGTGTTATGTGCTGCAGAGTGCCCGCAGGCTGGCAGTCAGAGTGGGCCCTGAAGAAAGCTGGCCTGGTTTTCTGTCACTGCATTGCTGGATGAAATGCAGAAGTTCTGGAAGTTCTGGAAGTGTGATTGTTGGCAAATAGAGCAGAATAAATCCGTAAGGACCTCACAGCTGAAAATTCATGAATGCAGAAGAGCATGAAGGGCAGTGGCCCAAGGGAGTAAGCAGGCGTTGTAGGCCTGGAGGGAACGCCCTCAGCACATAATAGGTTTCTGATTGCAAAGCCACTCAGATACTGATTTTTACAGCTTTATTCTTAATTTTAAATTCTTTTCAGTTCCCTAACAAGAACAGGAGAAGACTAATTTAAAGCAATCCCTCACTTTAGAGAGAAGTTTCTCTGTCTGCTAATCTTGGGCTAGTCATGGTTGCCAGGATCTTGTCCTTTATTGCTTAGTTTTCCTTTATGGTAATCAATATTTTGCAATTGCTAGGCATGGGAAAGAAGTTAGGGTGGAAGTTGAAAACAATTGAACAGATATTCTGAAGTGCACAGCATGGTTAAAATTTTGTACCACTAATTTAAAGTGAATAATGTTGGTAAGCTGGGTTTTCTCTTTCTTTAGGTTCCTCATGCAACAACACTTTGCTGATTCTTTGTACTTGGAGGAGTTAGACACAATCATTTGTTCCAAAAACGTGCTCGTGTTTCAGTGACGTCCAGAGGAAGAGAAAAGGTATGAATGAGTCAACTTCGTTTTGTCAAGCAGGAGATTCCTTGGTCTCTGTAGTTTGTGGTGTATTCAAAATTCAGTTTACTTTCCAATTTTACTTTCTGTGGGTCTTTCAGGACATGGAGCAGAACTGGAGGTTTACATTGTGGCTAAGAAAAGATAATCCTTTTCACCTCAAATCTCCCTGGCTTCTTAGGCATATCACAAATTTAACACAGCTTGCGAAACTGCTACTGGAAGGCACTTAGATGGCATAGTACTGTGATGACTTTAGCAGAATCTCTAGACTATGATTTGTAATCTGTTATATGATTGTTATGTTCTTGTGGCGCACTTAGGACAAGAGCTCTTTGCAGTGAGCAGCAGGTAACAGATGAAGGTGCCCAGCCATTAGTCATATGGATATTCGTTTACTCCCTATTAGAGATTAAAATGGCCCTCTCAATGTTTACTGCTTTTGAAGTGAGACAAAGAAACAAATAACTGTTTCAGCATAGGCTGGAGAGAATGTTTAGATTTGGAGTGAGTTTTAACTAGACATCCTGTAGAAGGACAGAGGAGGTGCCTGAAGGTACTGGAACAGAATGTATTGACTCGGTCTTAGAAAAAAACTCCTGTCCTCTTACATCCTGTCAGCTGTGCCCTGCCGGTGAATGCCGCAACTTTATTTCCTGCTGTTGTCGCGTGAAAGATAAGCTGGGAGGTGTGAGACATTAGCCAGACAGATGTGTGCACCACTATTCAAAACCAGTATGGAACTAAGGCAGTAAGTAGCTGTTTGTAATGTCCCGGGTGTCCAGAGGCTGTTTGTAGGTAAGTTAGACCATTCCTGGACGTGGTTCCACAGCTAAGCCTAGACTGAATGGGCTGCTGATGCTTTCCAAACTTAACTACCAAGCATGCCAATCAGAACTGGGTCTTACAGTAGTTCTTTCTTTGTTGTAAAGCAGTTCAGGTTACTAGTAAATCTCCATCGTTTGCACAGAAAGAAAATACCTGTAAGATGTTACAGATTTAGAAGGAATTTAGAATATTTCTTATGTCTTTATTTTAAGTCAAGCAGTTACGTGTTTACATTTTGTGATAGGGGACTGATGCTGTACATAGAGATAAACTCCCTAGAAACACCCTGAAATTCATCATGTGATAATAGATCATCTTCAGCTCTGAAGGCAGAAAGAAGTGCATACCAGAGAGCCTCGCTATTAAGTTAGCTATTTAACTTCTGTTCCTTTAGGATCTGAGGCTCCTAGAACTTTTCCTGTATATGCCATTGCACCCAGATGAGCAATTTGGACATTAAAAGTTTTAGGTGCTTTCAAAGAGTCAAACAGGCTAAATAAGGAGTGGAGTTTGTGCATTGAAGCCTGTTATGTTAACCATTTGTGTTTGCTGTTGTGTATCATTTCAGACCTCAATGATATGGTTCCTGCATTAACACTTTTGACATCTCAAAAATGACTCGAAGCACGCAGGTGTTGGTCATTAATTCTTTCCAGAGTTGGTCAATGCAGTGATGACAAAAAAAAAAAAAAGGGGGGGGGGAAAGGAAATAACAGTATGCAAGAACAGAAAATGGGAAGTTGGGATTGAAAGAGGAGATTGCAATTCTGCAAGCCTTTTTAGGAAGCCAGAAATTGGTTTCTTTAGCTATTATTAGGGAGTTTTTTCTAGCTTTATTTTCAGAGAATTTACATTAGAGGGACAAAATAATCTCAGATATAATGGCAAAAAGCCTTCTATCGTGTGGCTGCATCAGACCAGCGAACAGAATTTCCTCCTTCTCTCCCCTCTCCCTCCCCCTCTGAGAACTGTACAAGCACTCGGGCAGAGTGGAGTTCATATGATTCGTGGATGTCTTCTCTGCCTCTTCACATTCCTTTCGCCCCGTGCCTCCCAGTACCTAAGTTAGAGTCTTCTTGCAATCTTATACCGTGAAATTAAAGCCATTTTTGTATCATATTTAGCATCCTCGGGCCGAGCTCATGGAATTAAGATTAAAATCTCAGTCGAATTAATTCTAGGATTTATCCATGATCCCTAATGGGTGTTTGCATGTATCACCATGATAACAGGATTCAGTAGGTTGATCAAAATGTGTGTAGTTATAATAAAGACAAGCTGGATTTGTACTATAGCATGGGTGTGGCGTTAATAAACAACAAACATCAACAGCAAGGAAATACAGAGTTATTTCACTGTAAAAATAAATAAATAACTCTGAGTGTAAATGAGACGTATTTTTCAACAAGACCCTTGTTTACTAAGACATGTCAGGTGCATTACTTGTCTCTCTGAAGTCCACAAAACAACTCATGTTTGAAATAAAGCAGATTCTTTACCGCTTTGCTGTCTTGGATCTTATCAGAGTGCACAATAATTAATGTTTTATATGTGAGTGTTTAAGTGAGCAGTTGAAGTTGAAAATCTAGAAGGAAGCATCGTGTTCCAATATCTCACAGCCTTTTGTTGACTGTGGCACTGTATCAGTTGCTACCAGAGAGAACCAGTTTCCTGCATTTGGGTTTATGGTTATCTGTAATTTAAAAACAGAGCAATTTGGAAAAAGCAAATATACCATAGTCGTCCACTAGATTTGCTTCCCAATAGCTGAACTGTGATGCTGTACTATTAGAAAAGTGCAGTTCTTTTGCAGGGAGGGTTTGTGCATCCATATGCCTCCTCCTTTCAGCTGCTTTCTGCCTCTCACCCCATACCTATCCAGCCTCAGCAGCTGGTTACAAATGGATTGCTTCTAAGTGCAGTTCAGCGCAATTCTGCGAATAATCCCAAGGCTTTGTGCTGCTTTGTTTATGTGGACCTGTTTTTCTTTTTTCACTTCCAGAATGTGGAGTGGTGGCTCTGAAGATAACAGTGGCATGTTCTACAGGCCCTGAGGAAACTGAATTGCCTGGTGGTTCTTGAATGTGGAAGAAAACCTTTGCTGAAGGCTGAATGTTGACATACATAACATCTTCCGGCTTCGGCTGAGGTTGGTGCCTTGTGACAGTATACATTGTACTGTCGTTCACTTCCCCATCTGACATTTCTGCTTGCTTTGTTTCTTCCGTCCTTCTGAGAAACCATGAAGAATGAGAAGTTAAAAAGAAATTCAGCATTTTTTGCATATGAATGTTGGTCTTAGTTCATCTGCAGCCATAAATATTTTCTCCTCTTATCATGAAATTGAGGAAGAGGGGAGGGACTGGGTAGAAAGGTGCAGCAGCAGTTAACACACTGAATATTTAGGGCGATTGCAACTAGCAAGGTTCTCCTTTGATGAGAACCTTTGGTGATGTTACTGAAGATTGACCGCCAGTTGATTATCAACATTATGTATTTGTTACTACATTTATTTTTCTGAGTACTATAAACAAAAATGTGCAGAAGTTACTTAGTCAAATAACCAAGTTACCTTGTGTCTGCTTTGCAACATGATGTCAAACGATCAACAACAGACATCTAGCTTTAGTTGGCTAGCTTGAGCGGATGCTGTGCACCCACTGGTACTGTGTGCTCTGTAAACCCCATGAGTGGTACACACAGAGCCAATGGCTCTGCATGGCAGAGATCAGACAAAGTCTGCGGACTCAGTATTTATTTGCAGGAAGAAAGCAAACAGCAGCTAGCCTGTTTATAACAGTACCTGATGCACGACGTATCAGGAAAGAGGCACAAACACAGATTTTCCTCCCCATATGCTGGGTGATTTCAGACAGACCTTTGCAATAGTGGAGAGAAAGGTCTCAGAAGGGCAAAGAGTGCCAGATGTCCCACCATGAAGTTCAGTTTCTGGACAAAATACAGAACTACTATAAACAAAAATTAGAACTCAAAAGCTTGTATAATTAAAATAAGCAAATTTCAGGCTGAACTCTTCCCCCCCTCATTGACTTTTGGGAATCTCATTTTGTGCCTGGCTATAGATGGCCTGGATGAAAGTTGCTTAAGCAAGTAACAGTGTGCAATGCATGCAACAGCACAGACAGCAGCCTCTTCCTAGGAGAAATGAAGAGTCTCTGAGCCTTACCTGGTACTGCCAGCAAGAGCAGCAGGGCTGGAAAACTCCCCATCCTGAAGCAGAAAGTGACTTAGGGCATAGAGGAAAAAAATGCATCCCAGATCTTCGTTGTCACTGAGAAATTCTCTGTTGCAGAGGAAGCTAACTTGCTCTGCCACTTGAAATTGTTTGCTGCCTAGAGTAATGATGCCAGTTTGGAATTGCTGAGAATATCTTTTAACCACAATCTTAACATTACTTCTTGGGTGGGAAGGCTGCATACTGTTTACTGGCTGCTTTTTCGCTTTAGATATATTATTGTCTAGATAGCCATGTTTAGCAATCAGTCTGGAAATGAAAGAAGTGTTTTCAATCCCTGATGCCACCTTAACATCCTACAGAGCAGCTTCCAGTTGAACGCATTCGTACTTACTGCTGCTTTGCACTTACATCTGAGTTTCGTGTCCCTTGTTCCCAAAGCCCTTGTACAGCGGTGGAGAACCAGCACTGTGTCCCCCGGTGTCACAGAGGCAGCAGATGGCCCTGCCTGAGATCTCTCAACAGGATGGAGCTGGAACTAGGACCCTGATCTCCTGGTTAGAGCTGCGATTCCCTTGTTTTGTAGCACATCTAGCTGGGCACCGCAGTACTGTCCAGAAATACTGAAGCCAGGTTTGTGTTAGTACAGCTTCAGTGGTGTGCAGCTGTGTACGGGCTAATTCACCCTCTGGAAGTAGAGGAAATTAGTTTAGACGGAGCACAACCAGGCATATCCTGATCTGGTTTTGGGATCTGAGAGGCTGTTTCTGCGTGGTGCTAAATGGAGCTGGCTGGATGTGCCAGTCTGCTCAGCTGGCTCAGAGCATTTCTGTACATTATAAACACAGCAGCGTGTTCTGAGTGTTACCCCTTCTCTGGGTGATGTGTTGTGATCTGGTGTGCTGCAGCCCTTTCTCATGAATCCACACTAAGTCAGATCATCAGTTTGATTTTATTTAGCTTTGCAGGCTGTGCAAGGAAAAGAAGTGTGAATGCCCTTGGGTCTGTGAACTTCCTGGGAGAGCTAAATGCAGCTTCACGTTGGGGACTGATGATCAATGATCACATGATGGTAACATCCACTTGAGAGGGTAGAAAAAATACAGAGAGTGAGTTCATTCTTTGTTCGCAAAATCAGTTGAGAAATGAGGAAGCAGGCTCAGAGCTGCGTGTAGACTTCACGTCCTTTTCTTATACGTTCTGCAGTTCCTTATGTCGTTCCACAGTGACTGTTCACCAAGGATGCGCGCTGTCTGAGGCAATCTTTGGGAGCTAGTCTTCATCACCTGGGAAAGACAGAATCTCTCATGCGGCACTGCTCTGAGATGACATGAAGTTGATAGGTCTCAGTTCAGATGCTGGTGGAATGATAGTGGGGATGAGTGTCTAGAATAACTCTGACTGGTGATGTGGTGCAGCTCCAGGCAGTGACTGGAGATAACAGCAGAGCATTGCATTGCCAGAAGTGTGTCAAAAACTTCACTCTCTAAAGAGTGAAATCTCAGTTAGAAAGCTGATTTCTGTTAGTTTTCAATACAAACCACCTGATTCTGATTTAATGCTTTTGGGGGAAGCATTTGAGTGTTTTGTCGAGCTAGGTAGGACACCTTGAAAAAAAGCAATTAGTTCTTTAACACCGATATTCAGTGAACCAGGAGAGTTTTCTTGGAGATTTGAGACAGAGCCATGTCTTTCCATTTTTACATTACGTGGATGTGTTTGTGAATTTCTTAACACATGGTTGTTGAGATGTGTTACCTGAAGTTCTGTTTACATTCATTAGTGTATCTGTAGTTTCATTTAAAACAAAGCATTTGCCAGTAGCTGTAGAGAACAGCAAAGTTGGCTTTCTTTTCCTGGGTGAGCAGTGAGCTGGGGGAAAACTGAGCCGAGCTCTCTCACCTTTGCCATGCCTGGGGAAGCATCTCTGCACATAGATAGGTCTGTGCTGGATCTCTTGATAGAAAGACTTTGTATTCCTCCTTTTCCCCCAGCCCTCAATCCCATCCTCTTCCATTAGGTTCAGGTGTTACTGGCAGCACCTGTTCAGTTCGGTTGTGCTGGAAAACGTTGGTCAGTGCCAATGAAAAGAGGCTGTAGACGTTAACAGGAGTGACGGGTTCATCGATACCTGTGTTTAGTAGGCGATCCTTTTCTTAACGGCAGGTGGCAAAGCTTGATGCTCGTTTCCCTGTGGATTCCCTTTGGTTTAGCTCTAAGCAGTGCTCTCCCAGGAGTGGCTGATTCCATGATGCGCAAGGTCAGCAGTGAAAGGCAGGACCTGCTGCTCATTCAGGTTTGGGTTCTTCTGCTCTGTTTCTCTGTTCTTCCTGCTGTTGCCAATTATAAAGATCAGCACAGCCACCATGAACTTAGTAACCAGGAATCCAGCAATGGTGTAGAAGACAGTGAAATCAGCTTCAGGAGGGATGCTGTGAGGAACCATAAATACAACAATAGAGCTTAGCCATAAAGGGGATCATTCAGCCTTTAAAGAAACTCTTCTAGTACACAATGTGAGGGTGGTAACATCTTCTGCGACAGGCAGTCCCTGCCTGTGCACAAAGGGGGGAGGTTGGAACAACTCTGATAGGTTTTAACTGCAGGATCTCGCATACAGATAAATTACAATGTACAGGAGTCGTTTTGCTTGGCACTGAAGCACTGTATTTTCTGGATTAGGATAAAGCTGCTGTTTAGAAACCACCCAGCAGCTCTGAGAATTGTCATGGATTAGAAAGAGGTAGAGAATACCTGTGGTGGTATTCCTCTCGGCTTCAAATGGGGTTGCTGACGCTAATCTGCCTTAGTCGTAGGAAGTCTAGAGATCACGGCGTGAGGAGTTTTATGGCTTACCTGGAGATGCTTTGCACAGCACTAGGCTCCTCTGGCACTTGGGTCTCCAGGACAGCTGATGACAGAAACAGAACAGTTTAGTCTGCATATGTTTCTGGGTGATATTTGTTGGTGTCACCATCACCAGGTGCCCCAACTAGACATAGATAACCGAGGTAAGACTGGGCACTGGGCTGTGTTCTAGAAGATAATCTGAGTAGTGGTAAGGGGATAACATGTGTTTGGTGTTCTGTAACAGTGAGGTCATGTTGCTGTAAATCAGGAACTAAAAAGAGGCAATGAAGCATACTGCTTTCTTAGACTAAGGCAAAAGTAGATGTTTACTGAAGTGAGGCCTCGGCATCTGCAGACACATGTGAAATTTTAGTAGGAACTCAGGCACTCACGAAACTCAGAGCCCCAGGACATACCTGTCAGCACTTCCACTTGCACCTTCCTTAAGCTGTGTGTTTCCCCCAGGTAGTCACTTTTGCACTGGTACAGCCCAGCATCCTGCTTCTTGAGTCGCTTCATGGTCACTGTCAGGACCCCTTCATGGATATTGTCACTGATGGAGGTGCTGCCATTCCTGTTCTTTAGAAATGGCAGCCAGAAGCGTCGGGCGCTCACCACATGTTGGCACTTGGTCTCGTCGATCTGCTTGCACCAGCTCTTTTCTCTCCACCGCTGCTGCCAGGGGTTATAGGTGCAGTTGATGGTAACAGTGCCCCCCTCCATTCCGTACACCACGGTGACATTCTCTGCAGCCCAGGATGCTTGGAGAGAAGGAGGAAGTGGTGAGCCAAGTCTCTTTCGTATCTGTCCCTTACCCCTAAGTTTATGCTAAACATCATTTTCCTCTGTTACAACTCTAGTGGTGGCTGCTCTCAACTCTAGGGCTGTCCCCTGCTTCTCCCATGAAAGATGCAGTGGCCTCAGAGTCAGAGTCTTGGTGCAGACTTTCTTGGAATATGTCTGTAGTGATCTCTCTGACTGGCTTGTCTTGCCAGGCAGCTGTTCTTGTGGGGGATACTGAGGGAAGGAGGAGGTACTTGATCCATTAATATTTGCAGATTTTCTGCTGCTCAGGAAATTTTGGTCCTTGCCTTCCCTTCTAGCCCTGTAGTGACTGCTCTGGATTGCAGTCCAGAGCTGAACTACATCACAGTTCCTGTAGTCATTGGGTTCCTGCCCAGTAAGGTGAAGAAGTTTGTCAGCATGATTAGGGGATTAATTATAAACTTGCACTTTCCTCTGGTCCTGAGGAGTATGAAGCTGGGCATTCTGCTAGATTGAGTTGACATCAGGCAAGCTGTCTTGGTTTTTAAAAGCTCGTTTTACAAGGCAGATCATGAAAACGTAGCTTCACCCAATAATGACAAATTGTTTCTGTCTAACTCTTGTTAGACTGGTCTTGCTGTAACACCCCTGCTTTGCAACATCTAACCTGCTCGCTTGCATACAGCTGCAGCAAGGCAGCTTGCTTCAGGTTTTGGCCTTGGGCTCAGCCCTTCCACATATGTTCATAGATGCAGATTCGGCTTCGGAGCACCCTCAGCTGCAGAAATGGTCCTTTGCAGTGAATGCCCATGAAGTTTATCCCTATTTTAAGTCTCTTTCACAGCCAGAGAGAAAAAACACAGCCCTGAAAAACGCTAGAATCAGTGACACCTACAAACTGGCATCCAGCTAGCTGTTCAGTTTACTTCTTAGTCCCACTCCTAATTTCTAAATCCAGGGTTTTAGCAATTTTTTCACCCTATCTTTTAATATTCTACTAATTTTAATCATGTTGACAACCAGTCTTTAGCTGCTTGCCCTTTTTTTTTTTTTTTCCCTTAGTTCCTTATTTCTAGTTTCCATTCCTCTTTATGGTAGCCAAAGGCAGAAGGGACAGTCTGAACTATTAATATTTCCAGAGAGAAGTGCAGTGTGGTATTTGTGGAAACCTGTATTTCTAGTGAAAAAATTCAAGAGCTAGTGCCTTCTGTGAAAGCATAAGTAATGATAAAACAAGTAAATTTTAAAATTGGCTGTTGTGAGCACTTTGTGCTGACTGAGCCTTTTAATAACACTTCTTAAAATAATTTTAATCATCCTGCGAGAATTGTAATCTAAAAAAATCGAAGGTCTGACAGGCTTAACTACAAGAAGGCATTAAAATGGATCTGTGCTCTCCAAGAATCCAACACGTACAAGTCTTTATCCTGGTATGTTGCTCTGCTCAGTTGTAACCCTTATCTCACCGCATGTCCAGTCCAGTCCTGTACATCCCTCTAAATATTTTAGCTCCTTCTCCTGTTTCTCTTGTGGACGCCTCCTTGCCCGCAGTTCTGCCCCTTCAGTTCCCAGGACAGCCTGAGGTTTTGGGGTTTGTTTGAAACAGAAACAGTATTGCAAAAAATCTCTTGATCAGAATCGTGGCATTTAAAGATTTGCTGATGCCCCCGTGGAAAGCTTGGTGTCATTATCTTTTCAACTAATTCTGCTGACAGATCATTTGCTATTTGTGGTCCTCCTCCCTTGCTGTGTGCTACTGAAAACAGTATAGTGGACTTCTTTCCAAATTCATTCAGGTTTTTGAGACAGGTTTCTGTGCTCCCAAAGCCTGAACCTGTTGCCTTTCTGTGTACTGCTGCAGGTATGTGGGATCTCCACTCTGCTGCTGGAGGCAGAAGGCTGTCCGCTGGGAATACCAGCTGGCTCCTGTGCCTTGTTTCTCATTTCAGATGAACATTGCTTTCCAAGCTGAAAATAGTCAAGTGCCCAAGATTTCAGACCTGTGCCCTTCATTGAGCTTTATTTTCCTCCTCTTGAACACTAGCTGCTGAACTATACATTCAAAGCCCTACAAATGCAAACAAATACCATTTTGCAATTTCACATTTCACTCTGAGAAGGTACACAAGACTTCTGTCAGCAGTGCTTCCTGTTCTGACTCAAAAGGATCCCTGTGACAAAAGCTGAGCACTTGGATCATCACTGGCCCTTTATTAAATTAAGGGAAAAGAGCGATCACTAAAGGAGGAGTCTGACATCCCTGCAATATAACCGAGGAGGAAGAGTAGAGAGCAGAACACACTGCATGCTCCAGGTTCCTTCTGCTTGCATTGCATTAGACCTTGTAGTGTGTAGACAGGCAGTAAGACTCTTTATCCATAATAACTGTTTGTATTGGTCTTCCAAAGAACCGCATGCTACAACAAAGATGCCTTTGCATCTGGAAAATGCTACTGTGTTCAAGACCTGTGCAGTCTTTTCCTGCAGCATTATCAGTAATCTCATACAAGGTGGAGGCAGAGACTAAGTTTTGCCCCAGTCCTTTACCCTATCTATTAACCGAAGCCCGAGGCCACGGTGGCTTTCTTACCTGATAAGCAGACCAAGAAGATGACATGCACGGGCTTCTCCATGTCAGCTGAGCAGAGAAAGAGAAAAGAGAGGAGTCTGGAGAAGAGTGAAAAAGGCTCTTGCCCAAGAGCAGCTTTGCTTTTCCCCTCTCCTTGCTCGGCCGGAATGAATGAGCACAGGAACTTGGCATCTTTTTCATCCTACGTATTGAGCAATTCACCAGGGATGGGCATTTCTCTCGTGGGCTGAGAATTCAGGCATCAGCATTGCCCACTAACAGCCACGATTTAGTCTAGACAGCCTGAAAGAGAGCATCATGTGATGGCCTGAAACCATGGTGTTGGCAGTCCCTCTGAGCTCAGCGGTGGTGCCTGTCCGCCAGAGCAGGCTCTGCGTGCAGGCTTTGCAGGGGGTGAATTTCTGGACAGCAAAAAGGGAAAGGAGAGCTCTTAGCGAAACTCTACAGGTAGCTCAGTCAGCATCATGAGGGCGGAGGGAGGGCAAGGACATAATCTTGGGGTTTATCTGCAGGGGAAAGGAGGTTTAGAAGAGCCTGTGCGTGAAGCATTCCTGTTTAACACGTAACTGAGGCAAGGAAGACAAGGACGCTGTGCTGGGTGAAGCTGTGTGGTGCTTTAGGTGAGCAAGACAGACATCTTTATTTTGTACCTAGCAGAAAGGACATAAGATCAAGGGATGGAGGCATGATTCAGAGCCCGTCAGTGCCATACTGGTGCAGTTCAGGAGCCTCCGGTAGTGTAAGCAAACTGGTAGGCTGTGGATGGGTTACTATTTTTTCTTTTTGAAATTTATTTACTAGATCTTCCATGCACGTACCAACAGATCCTGACTTCTTAACTTGTGTGCTTATGTGCTTCTTAACAGGCAGATAAACCTGTAGGTCTATCCTTTCATAAATGTGCCTTCTTTTTCTTTCCTCTAATAAGTGTTTAAGAAAATGGTACCTTATGGTATCCAGAAATTCTCTGTGAGGCTTACTGATGGCGGGTTTTGTTCACTCCTACTCCAGTGAGCGCAAATCTGGATTCTTTTTGATCAGAAGCAACTACCTCCCTGAAAATGGCTCTCTTCCACTCATTTGGTTTTTTGCTATTATTCCGCTGTTTGACCCGGTGTAACTGACTGCATGAATAGCAAACAGTTAAGGGATCTTGGGCTGAATGAACCATTTCCAGAATCATATTATTTTTCTTTCTATCATTTCAAGTTAAACATGTCAACTCTGAAAACCTTAAAAAATACATGAGCTTTCCTGCTGCAGCTATAGGAAGAGAAGCCTCTTGGATGTGACTGGCTTGTGTCTAAGGAGTGGTTCGGGCCACCTGTCTGCAAAGCTTGGTGCGGCCAAATAAAGTGCCAGGGTTTCTGGTCTTTTGGAGGAATTGAGCTGAGCCTCAGCAAACTCTTTTCATACTGCTCACCACATGACTGCTGAATAAAGGCAGCAAGTGTGTCACTTGGAGTATTTCCAGCAGAGAAAGTGAAGTAATGGCGTCGCTTTCCAAGGCCTTCGTGAGCTCTTCAGTGAAACTGCATATACATTTCTGGTCTCCTGTGACTTTAGAAGAAGCCACAAAAGCTTGCTTTCTGTGGTGTAGCCAAAAAAAAATAGAAAGTGCTGGAAGCAGGCATGCTGGTTTGCATTGGTCTTCCAAAGAACCAGCTGTACTGGTGAGTAGGCTGGGAAGAGCTGTTTAAAGTACAGCAGAGCGCTGCAAAAGAACAGAGCTACATCTGAGACTAGCTGGACAGTGGTTCCTGAAGAGATGCAAAGATGCCTCGTAACAATGAAGCTGAGAGCCCAAGTGCATTGGAAAGACACGTTTGATAGCTTATGGTGTGATTATTCAGGATAGCAGGGTTTGATGAGGTCCCAGCCAGTCCGGTGTTACCCTGGCAGCTCTTGGAAATTGCCAGCCTGCATCATAGCTGCACTGGAGATCCATAAATATATTGTGTGTCTGACGTACTTGGACATTTATATCTGTAAATAATCCGCTCTTTCTTACCATCATGTCACTTCTGTTACATCAGCTGATATGAAGCCAGCCCTCTTATGTCCATATTCCTTCCTCTGTTGCCTGTGTCATACTTCCTGCAACTTCTTTGCACAGCCGGCCAGTTTCTTGCTCTGTGCTCCTGCCTGTACAGAACTTCCTCACATCTGTTGCAGGGCTCGTCCTTGCAGTTAGCACAGCAAAGCAAATTCTGTTCAGAAATGTCCCAGTGCCCTGTCCACTCCTCTAGTGCAGAGCTGCATGTTGTTCCCTTCTTTCCTTTCTCCAGAAATACCCGTTTTTTGTTCTCCTTGCTTGTCTTGATTGCACAGTGCCTTGGTTTAAACAGCCAGTTTGTGTGTTCCTGGGGAACAGAGGATGTAAGACAGCAGGCCAGCCAGAAGTTGTGGAACAAAGTAAGGGCCTTTGATTAGGAAGTGGTGAAAAGATGAGGCAGTCTGCGCAAGCTACACATGGGAAGCCATGCCTGTAACTTCAGATTTCAGCTGCTGCTTCATTCTGTTTGCAATGTACAGGCCTCAAAGGCTACAGAAATATTCCGTGGCTGTGGATGACCCTGAGAGCAAATCCAGCCCTCAAGCTTGGAAATAATTGAGCTGTCTAGAGGGTGCAGTGCTGCTAGTGTCAGCCACAGCAGCTGCGCTGAATCCATCCTGCACCACTTTGCACTGCGTAAAAGGACACTTGTACGGCACTCAGAAGTGACATCGCCTTCATGCCCTCCTACCCCGAACTCCAGCATGCATGCTCTATTTCCTGATCTAAAGCTAAACATTTAGTTTTAGTCTGAAAGCCTTGTACTTCTTACCTAAGCAGACTGATAAATTTAGGTCATGGGGGAATTTGCACTAAGTCTCAAAAAGCGTACATATTACTCAGGTACACTGTTGTTGTTTTGTTGCTACAAGACCCTCTGGTGCTCAGATGCATACAGCACGATCCTCAGTTTGCAAAGTTTGCCATGCAGCAGATCATCATGCTGTAATACACTCCAAATCTGTTTGCCTTCAGGTAGATGCTGGTTCTGCTTATTCCTATAATGCAGTGCTCATATCCCCCACCCGTTACATGGCAAACGAACCCGATCACAGCAAGGTTAGAGCTTTATCCCCACGGCACTGAAATGAGTTTCCTTGGCCATAGCAGCTGAACTCTTGGGAGTGGGGTAGGGTTTCTACCGGTGAACATAGTTGAAATACCAAAACCATCCATGTCCAGATGGGTACTGTTCTTTTTCACAAGATCAGTCCTCCACACCTGCCTCTCCAAAAGAGTCTGCGTTTTAATGGGATTGAAGAAAGCAGATGCAAGCAGCACCTCTGTCTGACCCAAGAGAATCTGCACAATTGTAGCAAAATTTTCTACTGGCCTCCAATAGGAGGAAGGTCTTAAAATGCATAGGAAATATACACATGGCAGCAAAAACTTAGATCTTTCCCAGAGTCCATCCACACACCTTGTACTCCCCATTCCCACTTTGTATTCCAGTTCTTTTCTCCCGTTTCTGGATTGTTTGGGGATTCTGTGCTTCATCTTTGACCATTCATCGGTAACTGCTTGAGTGCAATGATGGCATAGTCCACATTTTCATCTTTGGGTTTCCTGGGAGCCTGACGTGGTTCAACATTACAGTAGAGAGGATCCTCAGGGCTGAGTTGGGAATTAAAGTTCAGGGTAACGTATTTTAGGTCTTTGCTGTCATCCTCAGGACTTTCCATTCTTTCAGTGCTGTCAAGCTATGGAAAGAAAGGGAAGACACTTGTCAGTGTGATTCTGTGCCAGGCCATAGCTGTTATCAAAAGAACAAGATTTTCCCAGGAGGAAAGGAGAAGCCATGTAAAAACTTACCTTCAGTCACAACAAAGGGTGAAGAACAGAAAACTCTTTCCTTTATCACCACACTTTGATACAGGTCACAGCCTCATCATCTAACCTTGGAGTCTAATTTCTGACTAATTTCTCAGAGATTACTACAATTTGCTCCACTGTGGTTTTTTTTCCTACTGGAGTTTCCTTGCATTAATTACCCTCCTGTCTCTCCAGCTAGGAACATTCCTTTCCCTGGTGACATTAAATACCATTTCCCCTTCTTCTCACAACCAAAAATGAGCACCAAGCTCCTCATCAGATAAGTCAGACAGCTCCTCACAGACTATTTGATAAGGGATTCTGGCACCAAATGGGAGATCTTTTGTTTTCCTTACCTGTGCTGTGTCATCTGGTTTGTCATAGGTGTCCTCTGCTTGTCTGTTACCTTTGAAACAAGCCAAAATCAGAGGTTTTAAAAGTAGAGAAGTTCATGAAATGCTTGGGCATTGCCTATGCTTCAGGCGTTTGGGGGAGTGCTGTGGGATTGCCCAGTGATAGAAGCGAAGGGTGTGCCAGTGAAACTCATCTACCCTGAGTGTGCTGAACATGCTGCACTCGCTTTACTGCTCCTCTGACACGTGCGGAGGTGTCCTGTGCAGAGTCTGGAGGAACATGGGTTTGACTTACTGTGAGAGGAGATCACAGCAAGGAGCCTGCCTTGAGACTTCCCAGGCTGCACCTCCCTTATCTTCTCTGGGGCACTATGAGTTTGGAATAAGCTCTCCTGGAGTGGAAGAGTGATGGCTGGAGAAGGCCCTGTTTAGTACAGACTAGAACATGAGGCATCGCCAGTCCCCACGTACCTCTTCTCTTCAGCTGCTTGCGATGTCTGACGCAGAGTGTTATCAAGCTGGTAAGTACCAGGATGAACAGGATGCTCAGGACCCCAGAAAGTAGGATGAGGTTGTTTACTCTGGAGCTGAAGTCAGGAAAACAAAGAAATCACAGTTTTTCTATTCTTTTCTGCTTGCTACTTTGTAGTCTGAGAAATATTTCTCCTTTGCCCCCCATAACATCGCAGCTTCTCAGTCACACTTTGGTGAAGGACTTCCTCAAGTAGTTTTGCATCTGTGAGACCAATTAGGTTAGCAAATCCCCTCTTACTTGGGTGCTGATAAAGGAAGGGGATTGTTTTGTCACCTAGGGCAAGAGAAGGCAGAACCGGCCCGTTCCTACCCTCTGGTGTCCAGAGTGGCCTGTGGTGGCCCTTTCACCTGGCAGCAAGGGCCAGCTCACCTGCTTTGTTTTGTTTCATCCTCACTACTGGTAGCAGTTCCAGTGAAGATAGAGGGGATCAGTGGAGAAGCAGGAGAGCTGTTTGGTGTTTCCCCTGCAAGGAAAATACATTCAGAGAAAGGATTGACCTTTGTGAGTGACAGGAGAGAGAGCAAAACAGTGTGGGCAGGCAGGCGTGCAGCTGCTGAGGTGGTGTGTTCACAGCAATGGCTCTACAGGCACGGCTGAAGGGATTTAAAGTGCAGGGGAAACCAGACGAGGCATTGACAACTCTTGTCTGCGTTCAGGCTCGGAGACTTTCTTTGGGCCTTACCAGAGGGAGAGAGGAGGAAAGTGGGTCTGGAATCCACAGACAATCACATTTCCCTGCAGGCCAGTACTCACCCTCAGAAACACTGAGCGTAACCTCCACCATTCGGAAAAGGTGAGACTGTTCATAAAGATGAGAGTGTTCATAAAGATAAGAGGGTTCATAAAGCGCACACCAGTACACGCCAGAGTCCTCTGCCTGCAGCTGCTCCATGGTGATGGTGACAGTCCCCTTCTGGGTGTCGTCCTGGATGGTGACTCTGCCTTGCTGGTGTGACCTGCGGTACCCTGAGGGTTTCTTTTTTGTGTCGACCAGGGTGGTACATGGTTTCCCAGCTCCCTCTTTGCACCAGGCTTTGCTCACAGCCCCATAGTCTGATGCATTGTATGGACAATGGACAGAGACGTTGCCCGACTCCTTGGCTGTGTATTGTTGAGTCCCTGGAAAACACCCGGCACGTTTGGTGAGATCCCAGAGCAGCCACAGCGGCACCGCTTCCCCATCAGGGGAGTACGCGCTGTGGGCTGCAGGCTCCCTGGATCTCCTTCTGGCTCCAGACGTGAGCAGCAGAAGGGGACTGGACCCAGCTTACTGGTGCAGAGGGGAGTCACAGATTGGGTGGGGTCCTGTCCCCTTCCTGTGGTTCCCCAAGGGATCCCTCGCTGACAGGCGCCCAGGCTGTAGGGTTTGGGAGGCAAGGACCAGGGACGGGTGGCAGTTAGGGGCCAGAGCAAGAGCAATGGTGGGCGCTGGGGGAGGTCTCCAGCAGTGCCCAGCGCGGGCGAGCGCGGTGCTGAGGTGGGGAAGGTGCTGCTGGAGCCCCTGGAGCGGCCCTGTGGGAAGCATCCGTGAGGAGGGGCCCCGTTTGTGGGAGCTCATGGGAACCTCCACGGGAGAGATGGGTGTCAGCTGTGCAGGGGCAGGACTGTGCTCGTCGGCGGGGTGGTGCGGGACCGGAGGGAGAAGAAGCTGAAATCTGCCCCCAGGCACGCGTGGCTGCCCGTAGGTACTCACTCTTGGACACAGAGAGCCTGACCTCCATTATCCGGGTGGGATGATATGTATCGAGCGCACACCAGTACGTGCCGGTGTCCTGGACCTGCAGCTTCTCCATGGTGATGGTGACAGACCTGCTCTGGGTGTCATCCTGGATGAAGGCTCTGTCTCCCAGGGCTTTGCTGTTACTCCGAGTTGAGTAGTAATTTATGCTCATCAGGAATTTACACCCAGTCTGACCTTCCCTTTGGCACCAGGCTTTTGTCCCTGTGCTGTAGCCCAGCTTGCCGTACGGACACTGCACGGAGAGACTGTCCAACTCCATCTTGTGCAGCTCTGCGGAAGAGCAAATGTGGTCACTGACTTCCAGTGGAGGGCACACGGGCACCCGCCCCC
>WHYT01017768.1:277219-312096 GCA_009806455.1 Tetrax tetrax
GTCTGGAGATTGGTCATGGTGATGGACACAGTCCTCTTTGTGGGGTTGTCCTCTATTGTAACTTTCCCATTTGAGGCCCGTGTTGTGTCTGAGTATTGTGTTGGGTTGGTCTCCACTAAGAGCTCCCATTGTCTTTCTCTGAGGCGGTGCCAGGCTTTGTGGTACTGATAGTCACTATATCCTGTGTAAGGACACTCGATGAAGAGAGAGCTTCCTTCCGATCGTTCCTCCTCGGCACCAGGTCTTTGGGCTTGGAGACCTGTAAATATCAGATGGAGAGGGAGAGGGGAGCTGATGGGCTCCCGATGGATGTGGGGAAACTCTGCCTCAAGTGGAGTTCCGCCAGCCCGTGGGCACTTGTGGCTGGAGTGCTCTGAAAAGCAAGAATCCATTCCCCGTGCTAAGTGCACCTGCTTGGAAATGGGAAGGTTGATTTCCGTGGGCAGTGTTTGAGCTGGGAGCACAAGTGGGATTCAAACCCCAGTGTGTTGGATTTAAAACCCAGAGCCATGCAGGTGCGTTGGACCTCCAAGCGTGAATGCAGCCGTGCGTGGCGCAGGGTCTGGAGCTGCCCCAGCAGCCCACCCTGTTGTGACTGCTCCTTGCCGCAGGCAAAATGGAGACCGCCCCCTCCCCTGGCAGGGGATGGGAGTGGTGGGGCTCAGCCACCCCTCAGGGGCTGGGGGGCTGGGTGGCCGCCTGTAGGGAATGTGGGGATGGGGCAGGGGAAGGAGTCGGGGTACTGGTTGTGCTGGGGATGCAGTGCTCAGTGCTCAACCCGTGGCTGGGCCTGAGCTTGCCCCAGCAGCCGGCAGCTCTTCCGTGCCACATCCTCGGAGGATGCCCAGCAGCTCAGGGGCATGAGGCTCTGCTGCATTGCAGGGCTGTCCAGAGAGCTCCAGACAGGCAGTCCCTGCTCCGAAGGGTTTATCCATTGGCCCTGAGAGATCCTGGGGAAGAGCTGGTGGAAAGAGAGCGATTGCTGTGGGAGAGGCAGAGAGTCGGGGAGGGGAGCGAGGTGCGTCAGGGGCAGCCCTGCCTAGAGCCCGTCTGTGCCAGGCAGACGCTGCAGAGCGCTCTGCACACGCAGCCCCACATGGGTCGGGCACCAAGAAACAAACAAGGCTTTGGGGAGGGGAACAAGGAGCAAGTGACCGTCCTGCCTCGATTCCCCAACCTGCCACATGCCAAAAGCTTTGTGCTTCCTGCTGGGATGGCAGGGGAGGCAGGCGGGTGCCCCCGCACAGCTGTGCCCTGACCCAGGACTGCAGTCGGAGCAGCCGAGCGGGGCAGGCAGTGGGATGGGAAGTGGGGACTGGGGGAGGCACTGGGGCTGCTTTGGAGGCCGCAGCTCTGTGCTCCCAGGGCGGTTTGTCCTGGGAGCCTGGAGGAGCCAGGCGAGCACTGGTGGAACCTGGGGCTGCCCGTTCCCTCCCCGTCCCTGCGGTGAGTTGCCCGGCTCCCAGACTGGCCAGTGTCAGGGTTCCCCGGCACTGCAGCAGCGGGAGGTGGGGACGGGGGTCCCACTGCGCCGGGTGCGTGGGAAGCCTGAGGCAGGCCCAGCCCTTCTCTTACCTGGGAAGCAGAGCGGCAGCAGGAGGAGGGCTCTCAGCTCCATGGCCGTTCCTCAAGCCCAGGGAATGGGCATTGCTGGGGGCTGCCCAACGCGTCCCTCTCAAAAATGTCTGCCTTGCGTGCCCTCCCACACCGCAGTGACGCTGCTGGAGGAAGTGCCTGAGGTCTTGCTTTCCCACGGAAATCCTTCACCATGTTTTGCAAGAACTCTGATATGAAAATAATTTCAGAGTGCATTTGGGGAAGTGGTTGAGAGCAGAGCTGTGCCCATCGTGATGGCAAAGGCCCTTTGCTGCTCTCCCCTGGCCATTGTCACCCTCTGCCCTCACAGCAGTGGCACTGGGACACTCCTTTGGCCGTCCCCAGCCGTGGGAGATGGAGCGGGTCCTTTGCTCTGGCCTAGCCCTTCTCTCTGGGCTCCCCAGGTGTCCTCTGCCCAGGCCCTTGCTGGAAAGTCTCCTCAAAGCCAGCGTGGCACTGCGTGCAGGGCTGTGTCTGCGTGGACCCTCCCGTGGGCCGTGTGTTTGGGATCCCAGATCTGCACCAGCCCAGCCAGTCCCTTTGTGCCCGTGCTGTGTCGTGCGCAGAGCCCTCAGAGTGCCTGCCTCCAGAGTGCCCAGCTGGGGAAACCAGTCCCGAACCATTGCTCTTTTGCACGTTTTATTTTCCCGGGCCAACCTTGCAGAGCCCTGATGCAGTTGCCCTTTGGGAGGTTTGCTGCTCTCTGTGGGAAGTGCGGCTGCTCCAGGATCAGACCCTGCCCTGTTGCCCTGGCGTGGCTGCTCCCAGTTGGGACCTGGCAGTACTGGAGCGCTCTGGCAGAGTGCGGCCAGGCTGCGAGGGCAGCTCCCAGCTGCGCACTCTGCCCGTGGGATCCTCCCAGCCTGCCTCTCTCCTCGGCTGGTCAGAAGGGGATGAGAAGGTGAAGTTGCTGGCTGGGCTGGGGATGCAAAGAGTAGAAAGAGGAGGAGGGAGGAGAGCAGTAATCGAGGCAATAGGAAGCTGATTTTCCCCTCTCTTCAAGTCTCTTTTGACTTTGCGGTGTTACACGCAGGACGATGTTTAAGGGCTGGCGTCAGGTGAGGCTGGCAGTGCTGGCAGCAGGTGGTAGCTTGTGCTCTGGCTTGCTGGGAGAGACTTCTTCAACCTGGGGGATAGAGATGCTTTTGGCACAGGGTGTCACATGAGCTCTTCTCAGAACCTCCTGCTCTCCCTGTATCTCGAGCCCTGGACAGGAGGAGGGAAAAGTCTTTAATGAAATGTCTGTTGGCCTGGATGTGTTCATACTTCAGTCCAGCAAGGGAAACGGAAGGCTACAGTTTCCTGATGGGGGAAAACACTCACTGTGCCTTGCAGAATTTTAGGAACTTCCAGGAACCAGGGACAGATTAACTGATCGCACAAACTGCCCCCTGAGCCTTATGAAAGGGAGGCTTTATGTATTTGGAAATACTTAGGCTGTGGGAGAGGTTTCTTCTCTTAAGCAAAAGGTTTCCTTTTGAGCAATACTGGGAGGGAAATTCACACCAGAGTGGTGTCTGCTGAGCAGCAGAGGGAGAAGCTAATACCTTGCCTGCTTTTAGACGACGTGGGATTTAAACTACGTCGGGGTATAAAGTGATGTGATGTGTCAGCCCTACCAGCCAAGCGTGGTGGAGTGGGAGGAGTTGCTTTTGAGACATTAAAGAGAAATGAAGGAAAAAGAGAGGAAACCTGTCTCTCTATAGCACAGCTTTTTTTTCCCCCCAGGCCTCTTCACCCCTCTCTTCCTTCTCTTTTTCTTACCAGTGTGCTCAAGGGCAGCATCTCTGTATGTCTGTTGGTGTCTGTGTCCTGTCTTACTCTATTTTGGTGCTTCTCTGAACGGGATTCAACAACATGAGCTTGCCTCAGTGGTAAAGCTTTGGTTGTGAAGGGGCTTGCTCTTTTTTTGGCTAAAAGCCCATGACTTGCATCCCTACCAGGCAGGAGATTCCCCCTCTGGAGATGACTTCTTGTTTTGCACTGTGATTTTGCTGCTTACTATCATCTAGATGCCTTCACTGTGGAGTTCCTCTTGGTCCGTCTTGTGAGGAACACTAGGATCACTGTTACCACGGTCTTGCTGGTCACGATACCAATGGCAAGCCAAAGGATGAGCTGCCACCTAGGAAAAAAAAAAAAAATGTACAAAAAACCCAAACCAAAGCAAATCAAAACCAGCCCCAAGAGCAGCAGAATTGATGCAGAGAGATGGAGGAGTTCCGCAGAAAGGTAAGGATTTCATAGAACGTGAGCGCTTTCTTCATCTATAAGGGGAGTTCAGCGGGAACTGATATTTAAGGGAGACTCCAAATGAGTTTAAAAAGGAAGGTAAATCTGTCCCAAGCATCATTCTATATTTTAGCATTATGAAAGACTTAGCTCTCCAAACAGGGGGAGTTTGGATGCTGTAGGTTGCTTTTGAGGTATCTTCCCCACACAGAAACCTGAAAGGAGCAAATTTAACAGTTCATGTCAATGCAGAAAATGGAGAAAGAGAAAGAGTGTGGAGATTTTTACACAGAATGTGAGACGTGTGAAGCCTCATTGCTCTGTGGTATCATGATGCAAGGAGGATGGAAGGAAATATTAGCTGTGACATAAGTAAAGCTAAAGAGCTACAGATCCTCCAGTTTCAGAGGCCTAGGTTCCCAGTAAGGATCAAGAGATTTTTCTCTTTCCAGTTTGAATTTGTTGCATTTCAAATGTTTAGTTTTGTTTTTTCTCCTTTTTTTTTTCACCATGGGAGGAGGTACAGAGATAGCCAGCCAAATGCTCCATCTGGCGCTATTTCTGGGGTAGGATCTTTGTAGCCATGTGCATTCCTGCCGCCGTGTGTGGTGAAATCACAGTTTTTCTATTCTTTTCGCTTGCTACTTTGTAGTCTGAGCAATATTTCTCCTTTGCCCCCCATAACATCGCAGCTTCTCAGTCACACTTTGGTGAAGGACTTCCTCAAGTAGTTTTGCATCTGTGAGACCAATTAGGTTAGCAAATCCCCTCTTACTTGGGTGCTGATAAAGGAAGGGGATTGTTTTGTCACCTAGGGCAAGAGAAGGCAGAACCGGCCCGTTCCTACCCTCTGGTGTCCAGAGTGGCCTGTGGTGGCCCTTTCACCTGGCAGCAAGGGCCAGCTCACCTGCTTTGTTTTGTTTCATCCTCACTACTGGTAGCAGTTCCAGTGAAGATAGAGGGGATCAGTGGAGAAGCAGGAGAGCTGTTTGGTGTTTCCCCTGCAAGGAAAATACATTCAGAGAAAGGATTGACCTTTGTGAGTGACAGGAGAGAGAGCAAAACAGTGTGGGCAGGCAGGCGTGCAGCTGCTGAGGTGGTGTGTTCACAGCAATGGCTCTACAGGCACGGCTGAAGGGATTTAAAGTGCAGGGGAAACCAGACGAGGCATTGACAACTCTTGTCTGCGTTCAGGCTCGGAGACTTTCTTTGGGCCTTACCAGAGGGAGAGAGGAGGAAAGTGGGTCTGGAATCCACAGACAATCACATTTCCCTGCAGGCCAGTACTCACCCTCAGAAACCCTGAGCGTAACCTCCACCATTCGGAAAAGGTGCGACTGTTCATGAAGCGCACACCAGTACACGCCAGAGTCCTCTGCCTGCAGCTGCTCCATGGTGATGGTGACAATCCCCTTCTGGGTGTCGTCCTGGATGGTGACTCTGCCTTGCCGGTGTGACGTGCGGTACCCTGAGGGTTTCTTTTTTGTGTCGACCAGGGTGGTACATGGTTTCCCAGCTCCCTCTTTGCACCAGGCTTTGCTCACAGCCCCATAGGCTGATGCACTGTATGGACAATGGACAGAGACGTTGCCCGACTCCTTGGCTGTGTATTGTTGAGTCCCTGGAAAACACCCGGCACGTTTGGTGAGATCCCAGAGCAGCCACAGCGGCACCGCTTCCCCATCAGGGGAGTACGCGCTGTGGGCTGCAGGCTCCCTGGATCTTCTGGCTCCAGACATGAGCAGCAGAAGGGGATTGGACCCAGCTTACTGGTGCAGAGGGGAGTCACAGATTGGGTGGGGTCCTGTCCCCTTCCTGTGGTTCCCCAAGGGATCCCTCGCTGACAGGCGCCCAGGCTGTAGGGTTTGGGAGGCAAGGACCAGGGACGGGTGGCAGTTAGGGGCCAGAGCAAGAGCAATGGTGGGCGGTGGGGGAGGTCTCCAGCAGTGCCCAGCGCGGGCGAGCGCGGTGCTGAGGTGGGGAAGGTGCTGCTGGAGCCCCTGGAGCGGCCCTGTGGGAAGCAGCCGTGAGGAGGGGCCCCGTTTGTGGGAGCTCATGGGAACCTCCCCTGGGAGAGATGGGTGTCAGCTGTGCAGGGGCAGGACTGCGCTCCTCGGCGGGGTGGTGCGGGACGGGAGGGAGAAGAAGCTGAAATCTGCCCCCAGGCACGCGTGGCTGCCCGTAGGTACTCACTCTTGGACACAGAGAGCCTGACCTCCATTATCCGGGTGGGATGAGGGTGTGTATCGAGCGCACACCAGTATGTGCCAGTGTCCTGGACCTGCAGCTTCTCCATGGTGATGATGACAGACCTGCTCTGGGTGTTGTCCTGGATGAAGGCTCTGTCTCCCAGGGCTTTGCTCCGAGTTGAAGGGTAATAGTAATTTGTCCTCATCAGGACTTCACAGCCAGTCTGACCTTCCCTTTGGCACCAGGCTTTTGTCCCTGTGCTGTAGCCCAGCTTGCCGTACGGACACTGCACGGAGAGACTGTCCAACTCCATCTTGTGCAGCTCTGCGGAACAGCAAATGTGGTCACTGACCTCACGGCGAAGGCACACGGGCACCCGCCCCCGTCCTGAGCTGGGCACCTGGGCCAAAGTGTGCCCTGGGGCAAGGCCCTCATGGGTGGCCGTTCAGCCAGGGCAGGGCTGAGGAAGGGCAGGACGAGTGGGACTGCGAGGCTGCAGGGCCAGCCCGGTCTGTGGGGCTCCGTCACACCGTGCCTGTGTGAGGGGGAAGGCAAGGAGCGAGACTGGGGAGGGTTGGGGGGTTGTGGGGGTCGGGGGAGGCTGCTCAGCTGTGTGGGAGAGGGGGGATGGAGCAGAGGAAGGAATGATGTTGCTTTTTGTGAAGGCTTGAGTTTGTGTGGGGAAAAAGTTACTCACCCTTGAAAACATTCAGTGCGATCGTCTTCAGTGGATAATAATATTCATTGTAATAACGGAGAGCACAGGAGTACGTGCCTGAGTCCTCCGTCTGGAGATTGGTCATGGTGATGGACACAGTCCTCTTTGTGGGGTTGTCCTCTATTGTAACTTTCCCATTTGAGGCCCGTGTTGTGTCTGAGTATTGTGTTGGGTTGGTCTCCACTAAGGGCTCCCATTGTCCTTCTCTGAGGCGGTGCCAGGCTTTGTGGTACTCATAGTCACTATATCCTGTGTAAGGACACTCGATGAAGAGAGAGCTTCCTTCCGATCGTTCCTCCTCGGCATCAGGTGTTTGGGCTTGGAGACCTGTAAATATCAGATGGAGAGGGAGAGGGGAGCTGATGGGCTCCCGATGGACGTGGGGAAACTCTGCCTCAAGTGGAGTTCCGCCAGCCCGTGGGCACTTGTGGCTGGAGTGCTCTGAAAAGCGAGAATCCATTCCCCGTGCTAAGTGCACCTGCTTGGAAATGGGAAGGTTGATTTCCGTGGGCAGTGTTTGAGCTGGGAGCACAAGTGGGATTCAAACCCCAGTGTGTTGGATTTAAACCCAGAGCCATGCAGGTGCGTTGGACCTTCAAGCGTGAATGCAGCCGTGCGTGGCGCAGGGTCTGGAGCTGCCCCAGCAGCCCACCCTGTTGTGACTGCTCCTTGCCGCAGGCAAAATGGAGACCGCCCCCTCCCCAGGCAGGGGATGGGAGTGGTGGGGCTCAGCCACCCCTCAGGGGCTGGGTGGCCGCCTGTAGGGAATGTGGGGATGGGGCAGGGGAAGGAGTCGGGGTACTGGTTGTGCTGGGGATGCAGTGCTCAATGCTCAACCCGTGGCTGGGCCTGAGCTTGCCCCAGCAGCCGGCAGCTCTTCCGTGCCACATCCTCGGAGGATGCCCAGCAGCTCAGGGGCACGAGGCTCCGCTGCATTGCAGGGCTGTCCAGAGAGCTCCAGACAGGCAGTCCCTGCTCCGAGGGGTTTATCCATTGGCCCTGAGAGATCCTGGGGAAGAGCTGGTGGAAAGACAGCGATTGCTGTGGGAGAGGCAGAGAGTCGGGGAGGGGAGCGAGGTGCGTCAGGGGCAGCCCTGCCTAGAGCCCGTCTGTGCCAGGCAGACGCTGCAGAGCGCTCTGCACACGCAGCCCCACATGGGTCGGGCACCAAGAAACAAACAAGGCTTTGGGGAGGGGAACAAGGAGCAAGTGACCGTCCTGCCTCGATTCCCCAACCTGCCACATGCCAAAAGCTTTGTGCTTCCTGCTGGGATGGCAGGGGAGGCAGGCGGGTGCCCCCGCACAGCTGTGCCCTGACCCAGGACTGCAGTCGGAGCAGCCGAGCGGGGCAGGCAGTGGGATGGGAAGTGGGGACTGGGGGAGGCACTGGGGCTGCTTTGGAGGCCGCAGCTCTGTGCTCCCAGGGCGGTTTGTCCTGGGAGCCTGGAGGAGCCAGGCGAGCACTGGTGGAACCTGGGGCTGCCCGTTCCCTCCCCGTCCCTGCGGTGAGTTGCCCGGCTCCCAGACTGGCCAGTGTCAGGGTTCCCCGGCACTGCAGCAGCGGGAGGTGGGGACGGGGGTCCCACTGCGCCGGGTGCGTGGGAAGCCTGAGGCAGGCCCAGCCCTTCTCTTACCTGGGAAGCAGAGCGGCAGCAGGAGGAGGGCTCTCAGCTCCATGGCCGTTCCTCAAGCCCAGGGAATGGGCATTGCTGGGGGCTGCCCAACGCGTCCCTCTCAAAAATGTCTGCCTTGCGTGCCCTCCCACACCGCAGTGACGCTGCTGGAGGAAGTGCCTGAGGTCTTGCTTTCCCACGGAAATCCTTCACCATGTTTTGCAAGAACTCTTGATATGAAAATAATTTCAGAGTGCATTTGGGGAAGTGGTTGAGAGCAGAGCTGTGCCCATCGTGATGGCAAAGGCCCTTTGCTGCTCTCCCCTGGCCATTGTCACCCTCTGCCCTCACAGCAGTGGCACTGGGACACTCCTTTGGCCGTCCCCAGCCGTGGGAGATGGAGCGGGTCCTTTGCTCTGGCCTAGCCCTTCTCTCTGGGCTCCCCGGGTGTCCTCTGCCCAGGCCCTTGCTGGAAAGTCTCCTCAAAGCCAGCGTGGCACTGCGTGCAGGGCTGTGTCTGCGTGGACCCTCCCGTGGGCCGTGTGTTTGGGATCCAGATCTGCACCAGCCCAGCCAGTCCCTTTGTGCCCGTGCTGTGTCGTGCGCAGAGCCCTCAGAGTGCCTGCCTCCAGAGTGCCCAGCTGGGGAAACCAGTCCAGAACCATTGCTCTTTTGCACATTCCACAGTATTGTCTCCACAGGCACAACTGAAATGATTTTAAGTATAGGGGAAACAAAGCAAATACTGAAATAATCCATTCAAAGCAGCTCTTGACATGGCTGACTCTTGCCTCATTGTGAAAATGGACAGCTAACCACAGCTTCCTAGGTGTGCATGTCCTTTTCGTTCCCTCATGATTCAGGAACTGGAGATGAGAGGATGAGGGAACTTCAAACTGGTTAGTAAGGTACAGACAAAATCTCCAGTTACCTCAGTTTTCTGCAATTAGATAAGCACAGTATTGTAATTCCATTCATGGGCATTTTAGCTACATGAGAGTCAAGCTGAACTGAGATGCTGAGTAAAAAATAAATATGCAAAATATTTTGTCTTTCTGAAGAAATTTTAGAATAATATAATCATGTCCCCAAACAAAGCGACACTGGTTGTAACAGAAACATCATGAGTCTGCTCTGAATTCATTAGCTGACTTGATGATCAGAAAAAAACAGCCAAGGTAGAGAAAGATCTGAGGCACCTTATGTATAAGAAATGACTAAACCAACTTTTTACATGGAAAGGAAATAAGAGAGGTGATACTACACAAGTCTGTAAATTCGGGAATAGCGGAGAGAGAGAGAGAATGGGTGCAACAGTTCACTGTCTGTTTTATCAAGGAAATCACTGGTTAGGAGAAAAGGAAATTCTCCACCCATGCGTCGAGTGCGGAGCTCGCTACCACAGGATGTTCAAATACCAAAAGTTTTTAACGTGTCAGCAGAATGAGCAGATGAATTAGACAGAAAAAAAGAAGTTAGCTATTGCTATTATGACTAAAGTATCCTCTCCAGAAAGTCACTGGAGGCTGGGAGAGTATTCTGGAGAGCTCTTTCAATGTGCTTCTCTCTTTTTATACTCCTTTCTAATTATCTGCTGCTGTCTACTCCAGCTGTTCCTCAGCAACCTGGGAGGAGGTGACACAAAAGGTAATACTCAAAAGGTAAGCAGAGAAAGTGAGGCAGACACCTACTAAATGCCCCACATTTTCCTTAAAAAGAAATACTCGCTCTTGGAAACAGCTTAATCTCATTTGGAAAAAAATGAGAACATGTACAGTGTGCACACCAGTACAGTCGAGTCTTCATCTTGCAGCTTCTGTGTTGTGACAGTGACTGTCCTGCTCTGGGTGTCATCAAGGATATCAAGGATAGTGTCATCAAGGATAGTGCCTCACTCGGAATGCACCATGTTTTGATATGCTGATAGGTGATAATCGGTGCTGACCAAGATATGGCATTTATCTTTCCTTCAGCACCAGGCTTTCCTTGTATAACTGTAGTTCTGGGTGTTACGGGGACATAGCACAGAGACTCCTCAGCTCCATAGCAGAGCGGTTATTGTGCCACTGCAGAACATAAGAACCACAGTGTAAATCCCAGCTAAGAGCCATGATGACGCATCTTCCATGAATGACATCCACTGTGGAATAAAGTCTTCACAGGTGAAACCCAAACCCTGGCTTCTGGTAGGACCTCAGTCCTGTGTACCTCGCACACCACCTACTCTCTCTGTCTCTCCCACAACAACTTCTTTTCCCACAGTGTCCCACTTCTGACAGGAAGAAGCTGCTGGATTGGGATGTAGTACCAATTTTAAGATACAAAAGTGCTCTGTCCTTTCCTGTTACCACCGTCTCAGCAGAGGGAGGAACTCATCAGTGCTCACAGTTGAGCAGCCTTATCTGATGAGTCGGTGTCAAACCTCTGGTAGAGGAAGTTACCTTTTTTTCAGACTTTGTGGAAGAATCTAGCAAGCTAGGAGTTGTTGAGTAAATTACTAGGCTGCCTTACCTCATGTGGTGGTTTTGGAGAAAAATTAAAAAAAAAGCATCTTGCAAACATATTTGAAAGAATATGAAATTGAGGTAGGCCTTAAAATGACTTGTTATTTTCTCACAGAAATGGAGAAAAAGGAGACTAATGTAACAAATTTTAATAGCATTTTGTTTGAATTCTTGGCCTAAGGAGTGTGTGATCCAGCAATAAGGTAACAAAGGTTAAGGAGAAGCGGAGTCTGGGGAACACTGCAGTGTTTCCCCCAGGTTTCAATGTTGTTTGTCGTACACATTGTTTTATAGCCACTATTTTTGTGCTGTCTGCTGTTTATCAGAACAAACCTTGCAGTAAATAAGACAGAGCAAGGGTAGGGAAAAGGACTGCAAGAGAGCGGGCAGCAGAGCATTTGCAGAAGCCAGTTCTGCGGTGTTTCTCGTGGTGCGGGTCTGTCCCTGCCCCATGCAGTGTTGCCAGGCTGGCAGTGGGAATGCTGTTGTTTCAGTGCCATCTAACGAACATTTCCCTGTTCAAGAGACTGCGAAGTGCCATGTAGGGAGGACAGACTCCTAGGCATGTTGTAAAAATTTCCAGTATTTGGCTCTCTCCACTGAAAGAGAAGAGAAGGAGGGTTGTACCTCAGCATCTCTCTGCATTGCTAAAAGCGAGAGGGGTTCTTTTCCTTATTCCAGATTCATTTTTTACTTCTTTAGTAAAGGATAATACAAACTTAATTTAACTAAAAAAACCCTGATCTTTCACTGAAAGCAAATATATTCTGGGGTTAAAAAAAAAAAAAATCACAATTTTGCACAAAAGTGTAGTGTTCCTCAACTAAAGATTGCTGAGTATCTGTGAAGATCTGGTGTAGAAACTGCTCTTAGTGTTGAGGGATTCCTTGGTTTTAGTTTGTCCTGCTTGAGCAAGAGTCAGAATCACTCCCTTAAAAACCAAAGAAATTGTCCTGTGTGCCAGCTTGACTGTAGTTCTGCACAAGTTCTTGTGATGGCTGCTGGGTTCCGTGTGGGTATTTGAGAAAAAGGGAGGGGTCAGGCAGGAAACTGTGGTCGCCAAAAGATGAGATTCTCCACCTTTGGTTACAGCTTAGTACTGTACTCAGGGAGAGATCTTTTCATACCTATTTAAGCTTTGTGTCTAGAGACACAGTGAGCACAAATATATACGGAATTATATTCCCTCTATAGAATAGTTAACAGCCTTGAGCTGGCTCTGCAGAGGCTTCAAAGGACTGAGGACATAAAAGGTTTGGTAAGGAAACAGAAGACTGTGTCAGTTGTGTGTGATAGCAAATCCGTGCTACTCATTCCTAGGGACTGCTGAGATAGTATTACACTGCTGTCATTTGGATGATCCCAGTTCCAAAATTATTAACAACTCTTTTATGTACATTTGCTTCCTTGCTGCCTCCCAAAGACTCTCCTTTTCCTTGACAGAGGCTTTCAGATCACTCCCCTCAGAGTTGCTGGATCAAAGATACAACGCTCTGTGCACTCAGTCTGGTGTGCCTCAGTACCTGGGATTCTGCATCTTAAAAACCAGTTCCTAAGAGGCGTTTAACAGCCATTAAACAAATGCTTTAAGGGCTCTCTATCTTGATTCACCCCTGTCCTTACGTGGGTGTGATTTCTATGAAATATTGCACACACAGAGAAGGAATCACTGCCAGGACAGTTGCACCTTAAGCCAGTGACGATGTGGTCCTGGTCCTTTCAGGGAGTGGTGGAGCTGGGCCAGGCAGTTCCAGGGGCTGTGGTGTTTGCATGGCACACTTATACCTGTTTCTGAAGAGGAAACTGTGCCCAGAGCAACTTGGCTTATGGTCCTTGAGAAGCCAGAGTCTCCAGGTAATAGGAACCAGAGCTGGCCTTTCATAGCAGTGCAGAGATATCCTTCATCTGAAAAGAAACTTGCTTTGGTGGTAGAAACTTTCAGAAAATTCCTTTCTTCTTGCTGGAATATCATGCATTGTACAGGATGTTGGACAAATGCAAGAGAAACATTGTACCTGAGCTCCCCTTGCCTCTTGTACCGCCTCATTCCTCCTCTTACATGAAAAACAAAGAGCAGAAGCAGGAGGAATTCACACCTGTCAGGGAGCCAAGAGAAAGGGTGACACTGAAGGTAGATCAGAGGGTTAGTAGATATCTTCTCTCTCTCTGCCTTCCTGTCCCACACTGGTACTGCCGGAGGAAGTGGCTGAGCTTAGTGGCTTACCACTTGGCTTAGTACAGAAATTCTTCACTGCTGTTCTACAGCTAAATTCGTACTTAAATAACTGAATTGTCCATATCAACAGAGCTTGGGAAATTCAGGAGGCACAGACACATTAAGCAGAATTCCAGGAGAAGTGTTCTTCTCCCCATTGCATCAACAGAAGCCACACTTCACCATCTTGCTACACTTTCAGTGTTGTCCCTGAAACACCACTTGACACTCCCACTAGCAGCAGCATTAAAATCAGTCAGCCCTTGGCCTCAGAAAAATGAGAAATGTTTCCGTTTTTAGAGGCACATAGACCTCCCTGCGGCTGATTCCGAAGTGGGGTGCTTCGCAGGCCTGGGTTCAGCCTCAGGGGAGGTGAGGGAAGGAGAAAGACGTGGGATGGTGCAATGCCACGTCCCTGCATTTGTGCACCCGCTGGGCAGAGCTAACGGAGAGAAAGGGAAACGGCTGCTGCAGCTTTTCCCCTCTCCCTTGGCCTGCCCAAGGAACTCTGCCTCCTGGAAGTCAGGACAAATAGCTCTTCTCAAGGTGACCAGATCCACCCGTGGAAACCGCCCATTCAATCGTCAAGGCACAGCGTGTGCGTCATGGTCACAACCGAAGTCTCCCGTTAGTGATGGCTGTCACAGCTCTGGGGTGGACTCACTCGTGGCTCTACCTCAAACAGCTGCTTGGGGAAGCACACGCCGTGGCAGGTCTTTTTTATCTTGACTCCGTGCTTTCTTGGCCTGACTCTTGTGCTAGCTGCTGTAAGGATACTGGAGAAGGACCGTCCTTCCACTTTGCTCCCCAGACACTTTGTGCTTGCCATACTGGGAAATATGCCCCTAGTCAGTGGGGCTTGGCAGGTCCCCTTCTGCCTCCTCTTGAAATCCCTTTGCCCTTCTCTGCCCTTCAAGGCAGTGACAGTAAAGAAGTATAATGGCAGTAAATTCCTCTGCCTCCCCACTGCCAGCAGATGTGCTCACAGTGGCCTCCCCTGGGCCAGTACCTACCTGCCTCGCTCCATCAGAGCAGTGCAGAAAGACTGCGCTGACACCCTGGCTGCAAATAATTTCCAATTATACGAATAAGCAGCTTATTAACAGTACATTCTGGCTAATCATTTTGTGCTAGATATCTTCGCATTGTCTTGTCCCCAAATCCCTCTCTCATCAGGCACTTGATGCTCAGTAACAAGAAGGGGGAATGCACTTGTTCTCTTACGAACAAATCCCAAGAGTCTGCAATTAGTTCAGTTTCTGCAACCGGTTGCCTACAAACCGAGCCAAGAACTGTGCTGCATTGCAATGCCTCATCCTTTCCCGTAGGGTCTGCATTTGCCGTGTCCACGGGAGGTCCTGTCTTTGAGGAGAGAAGCTCTTTGGGGCAGGACAGGTCATGAAGACATGGCTGTCCAGGACCCAGCACGTTGGTCACTGAGGAGCAGCAAGGAAGTAATGAAGTTGGTCCTTCTGCTGCGTCTCTGACAGAGGATCAATATGGCTTTTAATTATGGTATCACAGGAAATAAGATGAATGTTATTTCAGGAGGTCACTTAATCTGGCCCAGTGACACACAATGGGATCAGCTCTTTCGATGTCATTTCTAAAGATCTCTCTTTAACTAGTTTAGGTTGCAGTGCTCTCCCAGTGACCTATTCCAGTGCTGCACCATCCTTATTTGAAAGCTTCTGCTAACATCTGCCTCTCCCTGCTATTTAAACGCCTCACTCCCTTTTGTATCTGCTGTGAGCTCGGAGAACAGATTATTCCCTTTCTCTTGCTTTGTATGCAGTGACGCCTGCCGTGCCTCCCCTCAGCCTTTCCGCTCCAGACTAACCATGCAGTTAGTTTACCAGTCTTTTAATTTTCCCTCCTCAGTTGTGTTTCTGACAGCTCAGATCCTTTTTTTTTTCCTTCTCTGAACTCTCTCATCAATCCATCTCTTTTCTGCCTACCTACTTGGAGTCCTCAAAGCCTCCTGAAGTTTCTTTTGAGCTTTTTATCCAACCAAGGATGAAACCATACGTACGCATCTCTGCTGCCTTCCGTAGAAATTCTTCCTTCCCATTGATTTACTCTCCTTGCCGCGGAGCCCGCAGAAACTTCTTTGGATCAGACGCTTGTTAAAATACCAGTGGCCTTGCAACGACTTCCCAGCTTTAGGTTTACCTGCCCCACGCCTTAGCCCTTGCTGGGCGCTCTGGGACGACCTGGCGGGGTCCCAGTGGCGTTGGGGCCGCCCCGTGCCGGTTTGGGGTGCGGAGAGCAGGGCTGGTTTGGGGGTGCGAGGCCGCTAGAGGGCAGAGGGAGATCGGGAATGGGGGCCGGGCTCTGAGGAGGGTGGATGCTGGAGACAAGCGCCCGTGTGAGCCACTATTGTGTGTGCTGCAAAGTTTTTGGAGAACCTGTGTGTCATTGCCTCACCCTGCCGTGTGCCTTAACAGAGATCCTGAAGAGACAGCAAAGAGTCTTCTTCCCCAAACTGTAAGCAGGTTGCAGTCCTATCTGCCAGATGATGGAGCGTGCCAGGCCCTTACTGGGAGCACTGCCACAAACCAGTCCTTCACCCTCATCCAGGTCTGATGCAAGGATGCGAGGGGAATTGATGCTAAATAATCCCCAGAAAGGAGGATGCTGGGATAAGGGAGAAGGTGGGGGCTTGTCTTAGAACAGGGTGGTAGAAAACAGCTCAGGGAAATGGTAGCTTTAGTGAGCGGTGAAAGCAGAAGCGGGGCCGGCCGTGTGCGTGCAGGGGCTGCTGGGCACACGGGACAGGCTCTCTGTAAGCAGGACATGGGCCACGGGCTTGGCTTGGCTCTAAAGGAGAAGAGGCCCCACAGCAGCAGCTTAGCGAGAGGCCTGGTGTTTGGTCTGTTCCACATCAATGGGGCGTCCAGCTGTGGCTGAGGATGAAAGCGAGAGAGAGAGAGAGAGGATTAAAGGCTCCCAGGGTCTCCTCTAACCCGCCTAAGACTCGCCGAGAGGGCAGTGTGTGGCTTCAGGAAGGCTTCTTCATATGGAAAATATTATGTGAGGGAGAGAAAGAGAAGGGGGAAGGGAAGAGAGAGACTTCTGTCCAGAGAGTGCTGGGGGAAGACTGATCGCAAAAAGCGTTTTGGAGGCTCAAGCCCAAGGAGAAAGTGCTGAGCTCTGCCATACGTGAGAGCGCGGTAGGGCACAAGTGTGATGAGTTTGGGAAGCCTGCAGACAGGGGAGAGAGCATTAGGTCCAAATCTGCTGAGCGCACATAATACAGAAAAATAAAGGGACAAAAGAAGAGGGGAAGTGGTGAAAGGGAATGAAGAGGCTGGCAAAAGGGAGAAGAAAGGGAAGAAATGGAGGGGGAGGTGGTGAAAGGCGGAATGAGGGACATGGAGGAGAGCGAGAGGTGGTGAAAGGCCGGCTGTCTGCTCCATTGTATTATTAACCAGGTCGCCAGGTGGAAGCACCCCGCACGCAGCCCTCCTGGCCCGCTTCCTACCCCCACCAAACTTCTCCCAAGAATGCCTGTGATGGGGAACAAATTGCTAACAGAAGTGAGACATTTTGCACTGAATGCAAGCAAGTTTCCAGTGAAAGGTTTCCTGTCAGCAGGTTGGGACTGGAGGGTGTGGAGCCTTTCTGCCTGCTCTGGCAGAATAATCCTGTGAGTTAACACGAAACACTGGTTATAGCGCAGGATAAAGGACCTGAGGCTGGGCTTTCCTGCCTTCTGTTTTGGCTGCCACCGTTTTGCTGCTTTTATTCACCATTACTTTCTGCTTCACCCACGTGTGGCATTTTCAGTCTCGTTAGCCCTTCCTCCGCTCCCCCAGCCACCCCGCACTGGTGAGCCCTCCTGAGTATTCACAGGCTTCCACTCTCCTTTCCTCCTTGATTTATACTGCTGAACTGAATGACCTTCCTTGACCTCATTTTCATGACAGTGTGAGCACACACACCGGCGCTCAGCACATGGCAACGATAGTCCCTCCCGTGCAGTCCCGAGCTGCGAGGATGCTAATTCTCCTGTTCACACGTGGGGCAGGTTTGGTGTGTGCTCAGGGGCTGTAGAGGGATGCCCCATCCCCTGGATCTACAGCACTCCCTTCACACAAGAGTCCAGAGACATGGAAGGTGCTGGCTGATCCGTTTCTCCTTGCCCATATGGACTGTGTTTAGCTGAGCTGGTGTGCGTGCACAAGCAGTATGCAGGAAAATAGTGCCTGTTTTACTCTACGTACAGACGTGTAGAGCTTTTCCCCTCTCCAGCACCTATGCTTCGGGGGAGCCCACAGATACATATGGTCCACACTAATACTTTCTCTCCTTTCTTTCTAGGTTGCTGTGTTCTTGGTCATGCTGCAGTAGCTGAAAACTTGCTAGAGAAGTCAAAAGTGAGAGATGTGCATTGACTCCCTGGTATGGATGCACTTGCAAGGTGGGGGCATTTCTATTACACAAATATCCTGGTGCCCTGTGACTCCTGATGGGATGAGTGGATTTTCTCAGGAGAGGGAAGAGGTCACTTCTCCTTCCTTCCTAGAAAACACACAGCTGAGTCTCTGCTCCTGGTTCTGAGGAATTTTGTCTTAAGTTCTTAAGTATAAGAGGAGCAGCCAACCCAAAGGTGCTGCTGGGTTTTGGAACAGCAAGTCAGCTGTCCTGTTTGCCATGCTCCAGCTGCACCCCACCTGGGCTCCATTCTGACACCCCGAAGCTGAGTGTCTTCCACCTCTTTCTAAATAGCTGGCAAAGCAGCTTTGCCCCCTTCCCAGCGGTACATAAATCCCTTTGTCCCCTAGTCTGGAAATCTGCCTTCCTGTCCCTCCCTTCCCTGCCTTCCTGGGAAGTCAGTGTGGATATGGTGCTGCCGGCTTGCCTGTCTGAGCTGCTTAGTTAAGAATAATAAACAAACTCCTAAATGGAAGGATATTCTTTAAACCTGCCTTGTGCTGCCTGCCAGGGAATGCAGGCAGCAAAGCCCACCTCCTGTCCCCCTCCGGCCCTAGCTCCAGGCTCTCCTGAAACCTGATCTCCTTTGCTGTGGAGCTGCACCATGGCCTCTGTGTGCACCTTCCCCCCTGACCCTGTCTGGATTCCCCTGTCCTTTTCCCGACACACACCCAACAAGCACATGCTCCTCGCTCAGACACACGCATACCATGAGGGGCACACCGTGACACTGCCACATCTGGGCTCGTGGAAGGAGAGGCCATGCCCACCATGCAGATGGGCGTGTAGCGGATTTACACGTATGTCCATGCTCACTCCTTCACACGGATGTGCACAAACACACTGTGAAAAGTGATGCAAATACCCACCGTGCCAACAACCAGAGGCTGCTCACCCCCTTGAGAAGCCCACCTAGGCAGATCGGAGGTAGAAACACTCCGGAAAGCGCACAGACACAGGGAAGCAGTGCCCACACAGCCCTGGACACGAGAAGCAGCGTGCCATCACGTATGCAAAGAAGTCACAGCCTCGTCTGGCAGCATGACAGCGAAGCATACAGCAGGCTCACTGATACACCCAGCCAGCACATGCCCCACTTTCTCTCATGCTCACCTCCTTTTGCAGAGATGTCCGTTCATCTCTCTCACTACTTTTCTCACTCTAATATATGCGCATGCTCCCCTCACTCTCACACATCCTGGCTTTCCTCTGTGTACCTGTGAGTCCCTTCTCCCATTCCCTGGGGGCGTACCTCTCATACAAGGATATGTTACGCACCCCCTGCCCCCCCTTATACGTGCTTGTTCCCGTACACATCTGGTTTGCTTTCATACGCTCTGCTCTTCGCAGCGTCTCTGACACAGGTCTGTTTCCCTGTCTCTCCCCGTTGCTCATGCACGTTTTATTTAGGCACACAGGCATCTTCTCCCACCTTCTCCTGCTTGTTCTCCCCCTTCCAGCTCTCTCAGCTTCCCAGCTTCCCTTCTCTGTGGCCCATTTTCCTCATGCCAGCATTCACAGCTAGCAGGAAGGGGATGTCAGTTAGAAGCTGAGCAGTCCCTGCAACCCTCTGGCCCTGCCACACTTTTCAACCCACTTCTCATTTTTCTTCTCTTTTTGTAATTTGTTCTTTTCAGCTTTCTTTCTCCTCAGTGCCTGCTAAAGGGAACTCAGCTCCTTGCCTCTTCTTCTCTCTGTTTTCATCTTAAGAGAAAGGGAAAAACCCATTTTGCTCTTTCCCCAGCTCCAATTCCCCTTCCACCCCCACACCCTCTCACCCCCCTTCCCAGCCCTGAAACCTTTTCCTGATAGTGTTGCTGTAACTGTTCAATTAAACGAGCAATTACAAAATCAATCAAACCGAAACATGTGCTGTGCGCTGAGGGGGGACCGACTGCGGAATGGGGACGTCGCCTGAGCCCATCCCAGCCTGAAGGCAGCTCGGCTCAGCTGAAATTGTCTCACTTGATGGTGAGACATTGCTCTGAGGACAGGTACTCTGCTTCTGTAGGGTCACACTCTGCTGTGTGAAGCCAGCATCACTAGCTTCACACCCCTATCCGAGAAAATCCTGGCAAAAATGTTGATGTTAGCTATGGCCTGTGGTTTGAGTTGGCCAGTAAGAGGGTGCCAATTGGAAAAGGGCATTGGGAATGTTCAGCTGAGGGTGGTTTCTGCAGCACTAGGAAGGAAGGAAAGCGATGAGGTGAAAATGGTAAACCCAAGCGTGGGTCATGAGTAATTTCATGCAGTTACACCTACTGAGTTCCTCTCTTCCTTTCTGCGTACGTAGCTCCTGCTACGCACTTAACACGTGTCGGATCAGTGTGTGCCATGGCTCTTTGCCACTGCCACTCTGCTGTTTTCTCACCAGGTGACACTTGCTGTCTTATTCCCCACTATCCGTGTCTTCTCAGAACTACATCCGTGATTTTCACTGCAGGAATTCCTTCTTGCCACCTGCAGCCCTCTTGGTGCTATCATAAGCAAGTAACTAGACTGCCCCTGCCAAAAAGGGACAAATTCTTCCAAACTCATCACGAACAAGAAAAGAGGAGCTGGAGAACAACTTGGATGAAGGGGGAAATGTGCAAAGCAAGTGAGTTTTGGTTCATGCTTGGGCAGAATTGTGGCAGCTTTTCAGTGGCATGAGGAAGTCATCTTTAGCATGCGGTGTTTACCACAGACACCCAGACCCTGCTCTTGGTTACACCGGGGAAACCCCTTCACCATCTCATCCCTTGAAAGGCTGAGGAAAACCGGTGGGAAGGTGGGATCAGGGAGCTTAATGCGAAGGTCAGGGTAGGCTTTCTTGTCTTCTTATGAACAATATACATGGAAGGAACACTTTTTACAGAGCTCTTTGTCCTAGTATAATCCATTTGGGCTGCCACAAACACACCTTCGTCTTGCTGGTGGGTTCTCTCCTGCTCTCAGAGGAAGACTTCTCTCCAGATTTCAGGGAAGCAGGATTGAAGCTATTTAATGAGAAGCTCTTATCCCAGACTTGACCCTGATTTTGCACAGTCAGAAAAGCATCATCCCAAAGGCTTATCATTCCTTTCAGAGCAGAAATCTGGCGAGTTTCCTAGGGCAGGAGTCCAGTTTGGCTTTAATTTTTTGTGAGTAATACTTAAAGCCTGGTCACCAGGACTGTGTTGACACACTTCCTAAGGCAGCAGGAGGTACGCAAATCAATTTGCACAGATGCTTTAATGAGTTCCCCCATCCTCCTCCTCCTTTTTTTTTTTTTTTTGTTTGGTCACACCCCGGTTTATATATATTAAAATATTGAGGATAAGCACCAATACACAACTGCTGCCCGTTCCAAAGTTCCCTGTGTCTGATGGTGACATTCAGATGACCAAAGCTCATCTATTTTCGCACCCACCTGGAAATGACAGAGTGAAGAGGACTGAAAAAGGAGAAAATTTGGCAAGGGGAACAGTGCGGGGTAGGTTGATTTTTATGCCGCTTGTCTTGCTGGTGCCGTTATCTTGGATTGTACTGGTACCATTCAGGGTGTATTTACTGGGTGTGCCAAGGATGCCTGGAGCCTATGGCCCTGGTGTTTGTATAAATCTAAATAAATAGCTCTGTTCAGTCGGGACTATTTTGATCTCCTATGACTTGGGGAACTCCCTGAGGTAGTGTCCTTTGGCTCGCCATCCCAGGAAGATTTTAGCTTGTGACTTGGAGGATAAGAGAGGTACCAGAGGCTGGTACCCCTCCCTGAGAGCCGTTGGTTAGAAGGACCAGCTGCAGAGCCCAAAGGAAATTTGCATTTTTCTTGGTGGGTCTGGGGCCCAGGCGTATGCGAGAGGACTCATTTATGGGGAAGATCTAACATGCCAAAGAGGGACAGGGAGGGCTGTTATTTTGCCACCCTTTTGTCCAAAAGCTGCATATCTCTCACGGTGGCTCTGCCTGTCCCTTGGCTCTCCATTCACACTGGGTGCACGCAGCTTGGCCTGCGGCCCTGCCAGACAGACGGCAGGACCATTAGTCAGGCCGCATATGGGAAGGAGCAGGTTACAATTTGCTGATTAGGAGGCAGAAAAACCCAACTGGCTTCTTGGAGGACAAGCCCTCCTGCAGTAAATAAAAGCTACAAAGACGCTGCCAGCGCCAGAGCCCTCTCAGTTGTTCCAATTTGTTGTAGTGTCTGATGGAGGTGAATGAATGGACCTGAACACACTCTCATTTGGTTTCTGTCAGGTGGAGAAGCTGTTGTCTCCGAGGAATTGATACCTGATTTATGGAGGGCTCGCTCCTGACTTGCAGTAAGATGACTAACAGGGAAATTTGGCCCCTGCTTAGGGGAACGCATTGCGTGCTCTAAGAGATAAGCAGAGCTCACGTGCTTGCGGATCCCAGGCTGGCATTTCTACAGCCCCCAGACTCTCGCCGCTTTGCTAACGTGCTCCGGGGCCCGATTCTGTCGCGGCATTCCTGGGTGAGGGTCTGGGTCTGGGGTCTGACAGACTGGGTCTGCTTGGGTGCTGCAAAACGCCGAGCGGGTGACACTGCATCAAAGCCTTTGGTCATGCCCAGCTGCCTGTTTGCCATCTATATTTGGTAAAAAAGTGATTTGGAATTGTTTGTTTGTGGCTCCTTGGAAACCCCCCTTAAGAAATGGCTTCTTTTGTTTGGTTACTTGGGAAAAATATTTTCCCCTCCTTCTTTCACTATTTTGAAACATGAAAGAAAGCAAAGCTTTAAAGAGCCCAAGAATATCCAGGACGGACGCACACCAGCAGCCTCTCTATCCTTCCTCATGGCTCAGCGCTTGCCTTGCTCTTCATCTTTTCCAGACACTCTGCTCCACCTTCTTGTAAATTCTGACAATGAAAATACTATTTAAATGTCCTCGAAGTTTCTCTTTCCATTGAAAAAGGGGATTTATTCTCTCTCTTTTTTAAAAAAATCAGAATTAATGTGATTCTAATGTGTTCCTTTTGATCTTCAGGGGATTTTTTACACTGATGATCCCTAATTTTGAGGTTTTTTTTTTTGTTTTAATTGTTTTAAAAAGCTTTAGTGAAGGGGGAAAAAAAAAAATCCATCCTACTCCTTTGGCACATCTTTAACCTTTAAGTACCTCCGGAAAAAAAATATTTAAAATATATTATACATTTTTAAACAGGGTGCTTTTGACAGGTCAGTTTCAAACCTCTCTCTCTCTTCTTGCGCTGTGTTGGAATAAGACAATTTTGCAGCTTGGATTTTTTTGACAGTTAAATTGCAATGTAGGCAGAGGGTGGAATAGGGATCCTGTCTCTTTAACTCTCTAACTAGACAAAGACTTTTCCCCTCTGAGAGCTGAGCCCAGGATCAGAACTGTCAGATGATCTCCTAGCACTTGGGAGAGTTTGCAAAGTCATAATTATATCTTTTAACCTGTCTTGCTCTCTGCAAAAGAAAGGTCCTATTATATTGAAATGAGATTATTAGCCATCAAATACTTTCTTTCTTGGGATTCTTCTTCTTTAAAAAAAATTCAAATACCTTAACTACTTTGCAATTGAATTTTTATAAGATTTACTTTTCACTAAATAAATGTTCTGTAGCAGCTATTTTTTAAAGTATTTTTAAAAGGGTGTTTTCAATATGCAGATGCAAAAAAATCAGACTAAATGTCTGAAATGTCACCTGTATAATTAAAGGAAGGTAAAGTTTCAGAGCTCAGTTTGGTTTTTTCCCTGGCTTAGTTGTTGAGCTTCACTATTCAAAAACCGTGCTTCTTTTCCTGATTTCATTACCAAAAATAATTTTTTTTTTCTGAAACCCAATCATTTTCAGCCTTCCACTTTCTCTCTTTTTTCCGTGTCTTTTCTTTTTCTCCAAACATGAAAAAAATGAGAATGAAACCCCAAATAACTGGAGAGGTGGGTTGTTGTTTTTTTTTTTTTAAATCCACACAATTAAAATCACTGCACTGCAGTGTCAGTGTGTGTGTAACAAAAGGTGACGACTGCATTAAAGCAAGCAGGGTAACAGCAAAAGCTGACTAAAACAGGATATCAAATTCAAGTAAGAGCTGCTTTAAACTAGCTCATCCAAGTAGGAGTTGGCAAAACAGTTACACCCAGGCCTAATTTGAGACTTGAGATTCGTTCCAGGTCACACAAACAATAAATATTTAGCGTGTGTTTAAATATCTAGCAGAAAAAGGATTGAAATGAATATAAAATAGTTGACATCCACAAAAAATCTGGGCCTGATCCGAAGACCTCTGAGTCCACAGAAGACCCTTCCACCTGCTACAACAGCTTTGGCTCTTTGTTGGCAGTGACTGGTCACTTTAATGGAATGATTAAAGCGCTGTCATTTATAGCTCTATAATTCAGATTGTGTCAGCCTTTCCATTATAAACTCTCTTTCTTTTCAAGGGTGGGTTATGTCTTGGCTGTAAAAGTTCATTCTGAGATTAAATTCAACGTGTTCCGATCTAACAAAGGAATCATTCCTGGTGCAGACAGAACTCCCCGTTAAACTCACAGGATGCCAGGAGGTCATAACTGCTTTACATTTTTTTAAGGGATTATACACATCTAAATTTTTAAAAATGTGCTCTGTAGAGTACACAGGGCCCGATCCTGCAGCACTGTCAGTCAAGGGAGTCACTTTACCAGTGTGAGGAGTTTGAGATAATGGGGACTCTTGCCAGGAGTAAAGTTACTCATAAGTGTATGTGTTTGCTAATACCAGTCTGGTATATGGTAGACACCTTCAGGAAGGTGCTCAGCTGCATGCTGTCAAAATGCACATTATTTTCTGTTGACTATATACTACTTTTTTTTTAATTCCAAACACTAAGAATTAAGGCTATTATTTAATACACATGTCCTTAACCTTCTCAAAAAGATGTCTCAGTCATAATGAAAACCAGGAGACTGACAAACCAAGAGCCCCTCCCTGATGTTAAATGAGGCCCCCATTCTGAATGAGACCCACCTGGGGAAAGTTTGTTCATAAAGAACCTCGGGACAGGAAAGTTAGGAAATTCAATGAGCTGCATTTTATATAAACCTAAGCACCTGCTGAATGTTAAGCACCTGTTTTCTATATTGCTAGAACTCCCCCATGCTCCTGTTGTTTTGGTATTGAAAGACCTCCCTGTCTTACCTGTTTTTAATGCTCACAACCCTATTCCAAACTAATTTGGTTTTTTTTTTTTCTCCCCTGGTTTACAGGGCAGACCCAGTGCCTTCAGGGAGACTACGTGATCCTGTATCAGCAGGCGCTCTCTATCCGTACAGCTTTCAGTTTCCATTTTCGTGCTAAAGTTGTGACACCAGCTACCTCGAAGTTCAAGGTAGGAGCAAATGTCTGGTTTTACTTCTGCATTTGTGCCCTTATATTTCTCTTCCAACTGGATGACTCAAGAGGAAAGAGTGGCAGGTATTCATATAGTACCTCAATAAGCTCCCTTTAATTGTCCGTGTGTGCTAAAGAGCTGGGCAGATAAAACCAGAGAGCCAGTTCAACCTGTGTAAATTGGCAGTGTCCCCGTGACTCGCTGGAGCAGCTCCAGTTTACACCACTGAGGATCTGACTTGGAATTTCAAGGTTTTTCAGTCACCGTCATAAATATCTCTTCTTTTTCTTGGCAATGAAATAATCTATAGAGTAGTTCCAAAAAAATAAAAGAAGTTGTTGGCAGATGTGTCTATTAGTTTGAGCTGGAGATTTTTGGCTTTTTTTTTTTGAGATTTGAGCTCAGACACTGGGTAGCGTGGAGGCTGCACGATGTCCACAGTAGCTTTACCTTTGGCTGTGCAGGCAGCTGAGCTGTCCCTAGGGGAAGGTACTGTGTTTCCCTGGGTTGATTGTAGAGAGGCACAGGAGAGGCTTAAACGAGAGATCTTGGAAATATATAATAAGAGGAATTCTAAAGCTACTCCTTGTCTCACTGACGAGCAACCCTGATGAGTTCTTAAGACGTCCGCTGAAGTCAGTACCTTTGTTCCAGCTTTTGACAGAGATGCTGTGTGGCTTACGGAACGTAAGCAGGATGGTGTGTTTGAAACATGGAAAATAGCGCCTTTCTCAACTGCAGATTCTCATGGAAACCGTTCTCAGCCTTCTGGGAGTAAAATTCCTCTGTGGGGCAGGAGGTGTTACGCCTTTGGAAGCCCTGCAAAGTCAGGCCTGTCATTGCAATGGAAGGAGATTGGGGTTGGCGCCTCTGTGGGTGTGAGTGTAAACATCCATCTGGGTGTGCCAACTCGAACGTGCCCTGGCTTTGTTAGTACTGAGGCCCGGCTCCACTTAAACTTTCTCCTGAGTGATTATCGACGTGCTTGCAGTTCCGGGGGACGTGGAAATTGGCTTGTTTACTCTAATTTGGCCTCAGCCCTTTGAGGCACTGGAGTACTTCCTTGAAGTCAAGAGTTGCTGTTCAGCAACTTTGCAGAGCAGATCTGAGAGGAAACTGAGTCCATATTTTGGACAGAAAAATGAGGTCTCAATTGGTACAGCTCACCTCAACAGTACCCCACGCGTTTCTTTCTGCTGATCCTCCCATGGCTGTCACCGCCCTGTGCTCAAATTCAACAATGCCAGCACAAATCAAGGTGAAAGGCTGCATAAATTCCTGATTGGAGCTTAAATTGCTTAGATTTTTTAATTTGGTCCTGGGACTCGTTCAGGAAAAACGTCAAAGCCTTCTGCTCAGTTATTTGTGCTGAGCTAAAAATAACTTTGGGGGCCCCACCTTAACTGAACACACTCCCTTGAAAACAGAGCAGTACACAAATTCCCGTGTGCTAGTTCTCTTAGATTTCTGGCAGCCAGAAACCAAAGTCATCAGAAGCTAGAAAGCTATCACTCTTTGTGGTGTCACCCTTCCTGGTAGAAATCAGTGGGTCTGTTGGAGCGCAGCAGCAGCTCCAACATGTGGAGGAAGGACCTATTTCCAGCCGGACACCGCCGAGCCTGCAGTCAGAGCCAGCAGTGCAGTAACTAACACCGCTGGTGTCTTAGCACCAGTGTAAGGGAAAAGCTCTCTGCGGTAGAAGAGCTGTCCTCTGTATTGTCTTTTTCTTCTACTAATAGTGCAAAATCTGAACTAGGAGTCTGGGCAGGACCTTGAGAGCTTCTATGCCTACTCACCAGGCAGTCTTCTACAGCGGTTGTCTGCTCAAGCCAGTCGTGGGCAGTGTTCCCAGTTGAATTTGCGTTATCAGAGAGGACGATGCTCTCGCCCTCCATGTCCATTGCCTGTGGGCAGACACATCCTTGGGAATTGTAGTGTGTTACGGTCCTGACAATGTATTTGCAGTTTGTTCTCCTCGTCAGGTCTCTGTGGTGACCTGGAGGAGATTGTTGGTGGGCTGTCCTAACAAAATCTTTGTGTGCCTGTAGACGTCCTGTCATTGATTCCTGCCATGGTGGTGGAATGGGCTGAAAAGGCATTTGCTAGCACCAGAGACTAGTGCAGACAGGATTTCTCGTGGTGAAGCCTTTTGAATCGATGCGAACTTCCCAGACTTTGCTAAGTGAAATGGCTTCACTTCTCCTTTCTGGCAAGGCAGTCCTATCGCCCGTGGATACTGAGCGTTTCGCAGGTTGGATCAGTGGGCAGTTGTTACAGAAACACATTGAACTTCCCCAGTCTGAGTATTTTTCTTTTTCTTTTTCCTTTTTCTTTTTTTTCAGCATTATAACGAAACCCCCAGAGATTTTAGCAAAAATAGAAAGAATAAGAAAACAAATTCTAGCATAATTTTTGTCAAGGGCAGAAAAATAATTTCCCAGCCTGCTCTACTCCTTCACAGCCTCAGAAAGGTTTTACGAGCTGAAGCAATTGGTCTCTCAGGAGGTGCTTGAGAGGAAAAGGGAGACCACAAAACCAGGACCATATTTCCATCTGGTGTAAAACAGCAGTGTTTCTGCCGAGTGCTTTCCCCAGCCACGGATTGAGCCTGCTGACCCCAGTCTGTGGCAAACCTCTTAGATCAACGTCAGGAGCTGACACCTGGCTCCTCTCCGTGGTGACCATTCCTGGGGACTGAATACATCTTGATTCCCTGTTTTGATTTTACAGGCCCCGCACAATAATCACCTCTTAATTCACCCTCCCACCTTCCCTCCTCTCTTCTCTCTGCTGAGGAACAGCAGACGGGAGATTTCATGTGCCATAAATATTTAGATTGTGCCTGTGTGTTTATAACACTTGCCGAGAGTGTAACTGGAGCAGCTCACACTCAGCAGCAACACCTGATGCTGGGGAAAGTTTTCCATCACCTCATATGGACCAAACAGCCGTGCGCCGCAAGCCGACCGCGCACCGGGGACCAGTAGCTGTGTTGTCCCTGCCCCTTTGTCCCCCTGCCACACCGGTGAATAGTAACAACAATAACAACAGGGACGTGCTTTCACGGCCCTTAGGAGCTGCTCCTCTAAAGGGCTCTGAAGAAACAGCTGTGGCTGAGATTTAATGGAAATCTTTTGCAGCATTACCATGGGGGAAGCACATCCCCTGTGTGACCCACAGGTTCTAGGCTGTGCGTGTAGGAGATCCATGGTGCTTGTATGTGTCTCGGCCTCTCCTGCGTAGCCCGTCTTAGTTAAGCGTGGAAGAGTTGCCTGTACGAAGGTGGAATCTCTCACGCAGGAGCTGTTTAAGAGTAGTTAGACCTCAGGAACAACAGTAAAGATCATCCTTCCTTGGGAGCACAAGAATAGTCTAGTGGAGTTCTAGGTCCCTTTCCATAGCTGCCTGGATCGGGCCAAGCTGGGTGTGCTGGTTGTCCTGGTTGTATTTGGAGTGGGTAGACTGGCAAATCAGGCTCTCCAGCTCTTCCTTGCTGGAGCAGCACGGATGCACGGCTGTGTCTCCTCAGCCTGGCTGGCTTACGCACAGTGGTAAGCCCTGCACTTTCCAGAGCATCAGGCCTCTTAAGTGTTATGGAATTTTTTGTGCTTTAATAAATGTGTTTTTACTAATGTTTCTTTAGGGAAAAATATTTTTCTTTTGTTTCTCTGTGTAGCCTCTTTAGGACTTTCTGGGGAAGTGAAGCCAATAGTGCTGGCTTTGGCTCTTTTTTCCCCCTGTCCTATGCTTTTTTTCCCCGCTCTCTCTTTGGAGAGGAAATAAATCTCTGGTTTTAGTCCCTTCCCTTGCTCCTATTCCACTTACCTGCTGAGTTCTCCGTTCTGTGCCTTTGGAAACAGGAGTAATGACTCTGAAACTTAGGAAGAGTTTTCCTCCCCGGGCAGGCGATTTGATACTTGTCTACCATGGGCGTTGCTTAACCCTTTTTCCTGGAGCCTTTAATACTTGTCACAGGCAGAGGTAAGGCATTAGAAGAGACGTCCAGTTTGGTAATTGCTGGGTTCTTTAAAGATTGGTCTTTAATGCCCATGGCAAATTTTGAATTTGGTGCAGTAAGGACTGAAACTAAGAAGGCAAAAAGAGAAAAATAGAGAGAGACAACCCTTCCTCGTCTTGTTTTAGGGTCAGTGGATGGAGAGGAAACACAAACTCAATTTTATGTGGATTATAAGGCACCTATAAAGAGAGTCATATGAACTGAGACACTTGGCTCCGTTACCCTAATGATACCTATGGAACAATATGTGAAACCTATTACACTACTCTGGATATATGTGTGTGTATATATTTATATATATGTACAGAGAATGAGAGAGACGAAATATGGGGCCTTTATTTTTATTGGCTTCTGCAAAGAATAAATTACACAGCAAGGGCAAGGTTAAATTATTGTAAATGTCTGTATGAAAGGCATCACTTAATTATTAACAGTCCGCTACAAATAAAAGGTACATATGCTAAAATGGCCTGACCTGCTGGATCGTGGGTTTTTGTTTAAAATTGGTGAGGCCCGCAGCTGACTTGTTCTCTGTCAGACAGGCTGGAAAAAGAGGCAGGGTAAGATTTCATTGCAGAGTGGCTTATATCCCCTGTACCAGATGTCAAGGGATTGCTTAGAAAACTGGTAAGAGGAAGGTGAGGACTTTCTGAAAGCGGGGACAAAGCACTCTGAGGAATGGAGGATGTGCAAAACTGCCTGGGTGGATGGAGAAAGAGAGCAACTGCAGGAAGTGACTGGTATTATTCACTGTAAAGTGTCTTACAGTCTTTCTCTCCTATGACTTACCCACAAAGGGTAAGAATTTCTTACAGTCGAGCTCCTCACCCTATCCCAGTTGGGAAAAGACTGGAACCCCTTTAGAGAGCTGGTTAGCCCCCGTGTCCTGCAGACCTGCTGTGCATGTTGCCAGGACTGGGAGCTGCACAAGGTGAGCAATAAACCCAGGTGTTCCATACTTCTGTTTGTGGAAAGAAGAGACAAGATACTGATCCAAGCCATCTCAGCTCTTGGTTTTATTGCTGGAGGCTCAGAAGTTGGCCACCAGTGATGGATGTTGCTTTAGGTAGGGTAATCTAACAAGAAAGCTGGAGCTAGTGCTGCCACCATCACTGCCACTTGCGATAGCTGCTCCAAACATCGTGCCTCTGGAGAAGGATACTGGGCTCGCTGGCCTCAGCTCCCCTACTCTGGCAATTCCTGTGTTAACAGGAGCAGGAAGGTGAGGTTTTCAGGACCCTTGTGCAGTATTTGTTAGCTTTAAACAATCTTTGGACACCGAAGGTATTGCTTTACTCTTAGTTTTTATTTCAACAATATCTCTGTGAACAAGTAGCACCGTTGGGCAGAGCCACCTTCCCTCCCGTCCATAGCCGAGGTTGACTCCTGTCAAAGGCAGCTCGAATGCATGAACATCCTCCGATTTCCATCCACTTAATGTTGCAGACCTTTTCAGTCCTGGCCCCCGGAGGCCTTTGGGTTACACCTGAAGGATCTGCAAAAGGTAGCTCAAAGAGAAAATCATTCCAGGATGGAATTTCCAGAGGGGAAACTTGGAGGCTTCAACAGGCTGGAAGGGGAGGGTGGTGTGTGGAAATCCACCAGCCTGTATGAATGAAAGAACTCAGTGGAAAACTTTCCCTTTCACTCCCTTACAAAATTAAAACTGCTTTTGGCAAGGCAGGAGCCGTCTCTGTGATTTCACATTCAGCTGCAAGGCCAGACGGAATCCCTTGGAGCGGCTGGGCTGACCTCCTGCGTACGGCCGGCCAGGGATTTCCACCCACTGCTCCTGCACGCCCCGAGCAATCTCTGGTGGAACTCGGGCATTGTTTCTTAAGGAGAGACATCCAGTCTTGCTTTAAGGATCCCAAACAATCTGAGAATTTACTGCCTCTCCCCCTGCTTGGTAAGCTCTTCCAAAGGCTGGATTGCCAACACCACCACTTACTCGTATGGAAAAACAGGATAACTGAGAAAATACCTAGTGTGAGCTTGATCCTGATGGATTTTAATGCAGTTTGGCACTTGGGGAGAAGGGACAAAGAGGAGGAGCTCAAATCATCACTGTCCAGTGGTCCCTACACCCATCTGTAAGTGCGCTGCAAAGCATCCCTTGCCCTTGTCTTTGGCGCTTTAGTAAAGCCACATCATGTTATTGTAGTGTGCTTCTACATCTGACGTCTTCTGTGTCAGTGAGACGTGTTCATGAAATGTCCATCACTAAAATTCCCATCAGTGCCTGCATCTCTGCTCCTGCTTTCTCTTCATCTGCTTAACTTCGGCGGCTCTCTGCAGGATCATGCATGATGGCCTTGCTCTTGTTCCAAGGCTCAGGTCTGTGTAAAGGTGTTGAAGAAATTGCTCCAGAAAAATTGAGTTTTAGTGCACTTTCTCATCATGTCAGACTTCGCTTCTGCGTGAAGGTTTGAAAACGTGAGCCTGGAGTGGCTGGGGAAATTTCAAGCCTAGGTGAAGACTAGTGGGATGACAGGTGACTTCTCTATTCTACACGATGCGTTAGGTTTTTGAGAGTCCAATCTTTTCCCGTAAAGCCCTTGATGACAGTGGGAGCAAGAAAATCCTACCCCACTGCTTCTTTTTGTTTTGGTCACATGTGAAAGGAGAGCAGAGCGCTTTAACTCTACTTGCAGACAGGAACAGAATTCCTCCCTGAGAAAACCCGACTCCACGGGAGGCATGTCTTAGAACAAGGGGAAAAGCGTGTCGCGAGCGTGCAAGCCAACAGTAGCACAGCCCGCTGCAGACCCCATGGGCTGCTGAGAATCTCTATCATTCACATCTTATGAACTGGTTTGGCGCATCTCCAGAGGACGTTGGCAGCTGTTCAAGGCCTCGCAAGGTGCTGAACACGCTGAAGTTCCTATTGTCTCCAACACGCGCATGTGCGCGGGGATGGATTACCCGAGCTCGCCGGCGTGAGTGGGACTGGGATTTGGCTGGACTGGTTTGTATCAGTGGTTAGCTAGAACTACAGGTGGTTTTGTAAGGTGGCTTTTCACCTTGCACGTGGGCTGTGACTGTGTCTCCAAGTGCGATAGCGTCTTGTTGTTGAGTAGGTTGGCACGTGTAACTGCAGCGGTTGGGGTAAGGACTGTTGGTTAGGTCGATGTGTATGGGGTTGGAGACGTGTAGTTGGAAAGCCCTTGTGTGGAGATCTCTGACAGCTGGTGAGTGGGAAGCAGTGATGTTTGCTGCTTGAGGTTGCTGCAAGGGGTAAGTGGCTGTTGGTTTGAACCAACAGCCACTTGGAGCTGGAAGGAAGCAGCCACCACAAGCTGGACTCAGACTGTGAAGGAGCCCTGGGAGAAGAGGACCTTTTTCCAGGGGCAAGAGTGGGGCAGGAAGAGGGGCACAACGTGTGGGAGAGAGCTGGCCCACGAGCGTGCTCTTAGCACGTGTATTCACGCGCACCGTTCTTTCAGTTGGTCGTGAAAGGAGCTGGGACTGGGGATAAAATGTCATGGTAGCAGCCAGTGGCTGTAAAATCCAGGGTCTAAAGGAAAGGGAAAAAGTGACAAGGAGAAAAGCAAGGTCGGCCCCACCTTGTAGGGTCTGCGCTGGAATGTGTTTGCACTCCAGGGTGTGCAGTGCCCGAGAGCGCCTTAGCAGCAGTGTTGAGTTAGTAATCCGAACCCTCCACAAATACCTCCGGGGCAGACAGGTCCATTTCAGGCTGTGTTTATTTAATAAAGAGCCAGTGAAGTAACTGCAATTTCATTGTCAATTTACTAATGCGTTACAGTTATGTTTCTTAACCTCATTGTTTGGGCTCGGGAGCTTACAGTGCCTGGCCAAAACTTTCCTTTTTTTCTCCCCCTTATTCCCCCCGTCAAGTGTAAAACACATTTTATTATGACTAGAATGTCTTCTATTTATCAAAAACTGGGATTAAAACCCTCAACTCCCCCTTTCCACGCACATATCCAACTTGGCAACAGGTCAGTTTATTAACCTCCTAAAAGCCTTGCTTGCCCTCTTGCCTTTTTTCTATTCTTTCTTTTGCTTAAGAGAAGAAAAAACACACGTTCATGCACGCACTGACACACATATTCACACACATGTATATTTTAAAAGTTCATCTGGGAAGAATACAATGGAAACTCTGGCTGAAAGGAGATTGAGCTGTGTGTCTCTGTGGTCTTGGAAGTCTGAGTAAGGCCTCCTACTCTTTTGGATGGAAATCTGGGTTTGAAACACACTTGCACGTTCTCAAACAAAAAACAACAACCAAACCCAACAACCCCTCCCCAATGCTGACTTGAAAAGAGAAATGAGCTTTTGGATGAAGGAGGAAAGAGGTGGTCAGAGGGGCTGCTGAGTTGTTTTGGGCTGGCGTCTCAGCAGGTCCTTCCTGCAGCGGGGAGATGGGGTGGAGAGCAGGGGGATCACATTCAGCTGAGGTTTGGTTGACCCCCTGGTCCCACACAGGTTTATTTTCCCAGAAAGGCCCTGCAGGAGAAGAGTTTCCAGCTCTCAGAGCTGTGAGAAGAGCCTTGGTCCATCAGGTCTGACTTCAGGAAAAAGAAACTAACCCCACTTTGTTTTCTCTCCACAACTGCTCCTGTTGCATCTGGTTTCATGGCCAGGCTCCAAATTGGAAGGGAGGTTTTCGGTGGGTGCAGATCGGTGTGGCTCCATTACACAATAAGACCACCTGGCTAGATAACCATCCTTTTGCATGCGGGCAGGAGGTTTTTATTTCAATCTATTTGTTTGTCCCCAAAAGATTTAGGTACACTGGAACGAAACGGAGGGTCAGACCCTGTGGAAAAGCTTGGAGAACCGTGATGAACTCTGAGACAGTCTCTTGGTTTCCTCCCTTTCTCCTCCAGGAATTCCTGAAGAACATCTGTACCTTTGGGTGGTTCTTGAACCTCTGTCAGCGTGTCTCGACCCTAGTCTAGGATTTGTCCTAGGGATTTGTCTACAGGGACCTTGTAGAGTTCTCACCCAGGCAATGTTTTCATTTTGCAATACTGAAAGCTTTCCTACCCCATGGTTGACAGGGACTGGGTTGTTCTGGGGAGCAGCTGTGTCGGTGGGTACGTCTCTGGGTGCGTGTCTGTGTATCCCTCAAGACGACGGTGACGTTCCGTAGGCAGAGCGCAGCCTGTCTGCTCCCCGATTATTTGTCTGCCCTTCGTACAGCCTCAAAGCAGTAACTCAAATTTGGGCTTTTCACTTTCTGCCCAGCATCCTCTAGATTTTGCTCACTTAAACAAAATGCTCCCGACAGCGTGCGTTTCAGACAGTGTCTCTGCCTGTTAACTTCTCAGCTGCTGGATTTAGCAGGAGGTTTGCCTCTCCTGCTCCTGCACACAAGCCAACATTTTAGCATGGGGCTTTCCCCACATCTCACTTTGAACGTCTCCGAAGGCCAAATCCGCTGCAGGCAGCTGTAGCACCCTGCCCTGCCCTAACCTCTGCCGTGACCTAGAAGAACCGCGCTGTCTGCTCCGTGAAAGGATTTGATTCAGCCCTTCATGCCAGATCAGCAGTCAGGCCCCTCCACAACACAAGCTACCGGTCGTGACAAATTACATGGGTTGGCTTCAGAAGGGAGCTGAGAACTGACCCCGCTCGCCTCACCCCCGGGCTTTGAAGCAGCACTTGAACCGCACCTCTGGCTGGAGGGAGGCTCTTTGTCTGCGGAGCCTCCAGCCCAACGCAGGAAATTCGGAACGGAGAGCTCGCTGGGCTTGTTCTGTAATTAGAAAGAAGATTTCTGCTAATCTCCCTCTAAATGAGGGTCTAATTCCTGGAGCAGAAACTTGTCAGCTGCTTGTTAACAGCCTCTGGACCCGTGCTCACGTGGCCTTCATTATTTTTAGGAGCGTTTTCAGTTGTGCCTTTCTGGTTTGAAAGCGTAAACTTTGCTTAACCGTAGGCTGGTGTCTGGTGCTGGTCGTGTTAATAATCCGATGGTTTGAGAAAGAAATACAGCAGCAGTGGCAGTGGGGAGGGGGACGTTTAATATTGAATTTGCTGCCTTTTTTTTTTTTTTTTTTT
>WHYT01017768.1:323887-375691 GCA_009806455.1 Tetrax tetrax
TTAAGTCATTAAAACATCTTTAAGCGTTTTCTGGTTTTAGTTTTCTTAGCAGCGGTCCTTTTCCTGGAATGTATTTTATTTTTCTTTTAAGTTGATGAAAAAAAAAAAAAAGAAAACGCCCCTTGCATTTCCAGGCGACTTTTTAAGGGGAGTGAGGAGAGGGAGGGCAGGGGAGGCGGAGGAGGTTGTGAGATGAGGAAAGTGAGAGAACAGGGCCCTTTCTGTGTTTTATTTCTAATCCGCAGGAATCCATTTTAGCCTTTTATGGCTGTTGCACTTGCTGACAGGATTTACATTCTCCGTATGTTATCTGAAACATCACAATCTGTGGCTGTGGGATTGTTTCATGCCTGGGTTAAAAACACGCCAGTGCTTCTGGGAGGCTACGGCGAAGCAGGCAGGGAGCGAGGTAAGAGCAGGGAGGAAAAGAGAAAGCTTTTTTAAAAAGGAGAAAGGAAAAAAAAAAAAAAAAAGAGGGGAAAAAACCCACCCTCTTCTGACTCGCCAAAGCCCCTCTGTGCTGGGTGTCATTTGAGCCACATCATTTGCTTGTGCTGATGTGCACAGGAGGCTTTGCACCCATCACAGCTCCATGTGAGCGACCTGCTGTGCATATGGGACCATACAGGAACCTCTCCTGGGAGGCAGAGGCTCTACGTTGCACCGTACTGGTACCAGCAGCACTCTGGTGCTGTGGTGGTCCGTGGATAGATGGCTGATGGATACACAGATTTTCTGGCCTGTGTATCAAGAGCTCCCTGAAAAAAATATTGATTTTTAAGAGCCTCTTTGGAAGAAACCAAAGATGCTGCCATTAAAATTCTGACTTTGCCAGGTGTTTGTCAAGGAAAGAGTAAACAGTGAGAAAGTGATCGCTGGTTTCCAACAGCTACAAACATCGTTGTGCCAATCTGGGTGTCCATCAAAGGACCCTGTGTCTTCAGAGAGAGCCCAGCCTCTGTCAGCTCAGACACACATCCCTCAATCTGTCTCACCCTGGATACACAAAAAAAATCACTTATCTCTTTTTAATGCCTTGGCTGCTCTCCTTTGGCTGTGCTGGTCCTGCAGTTCACTGATCTTCCCCGCTAAGCTAGTAGATGTGTCTCTGAATACGCAAGAAGGTGCCGCTCTACGTAGTTGGTTTTCTGATCATGACCAAATTCTGAGCTCTTAAGGTAGGGACTTCAGTTTTTTAATAACTCACGGGAGAACCCAGGGAAAATGTAAGTTTTACAGAGTCTAGAGAATATTTTTAAAGGATTTAGATGTCTGGAAAAAGTGTCTTAGGAGGTTTAACTGCTTTTCAGTGGGAAAAAAAAATTAACAAATATTCTTATTTCTTTGTTAGTCCCTTCCGGAGCAGAACAGCGCCCACGTGTTCTGGGATGGTCTGTGATCTGGGGGCTGTGGGCCAAATCCCAAATCAGTGCAAGGCAGCACAGCCCCATGTAGGGTGGGCCGGAGCTTGGTCCTGTGTGTTTTATAGGGTGAAAGCACTGTAATCACTGGAGCTTTGAGAGATTATTATTTTTGAGGTGGTGTAGAACTCCCTGGGCTGTGAAAAGCTCTGTGTTTGAGAATCAGCAACATTATCTGCGATCCTACTCTAAACAAAGGGGGATTGAGGAGTGCTACTCCTGCTTGTGGCCCCCTCTGTGCTCCATGCCGTTTTATCCCTTTAGATGGGATGAAGTCCTGCTCTCCAGGAGGCACTGGAGATGAATCATAGCTGGGCATCAGCTAGGGCTTTCTGCCGAGGTGGGAGGTGGTTTCAGGTTGGTCTGTGGTGTCTGGGTTGGTCTGTGGTATCCGAGCTCAGAGAAGGCAGATATTTTGGTGCAGGTGATTGCACAGCATGCTCCACGCACGTTGCAGAGCGTGTTTGGTACATGCTCCAGCCGAGGAACACCATGTGCCTGTTTGCACGTGTCTGCAGGGCCACGTGCTCCTTCTGCCCCGCACGGGAAGGGTGCTCAGACGTGCTGGGCAGCGCCTGGCCCATGCTGGCATGCGTGTGTGTATTGTCCCTGTTGAACACACAGATCCCTTCCTGATCCCAGGTTTGATCTGAAGCGTGGCTCCTGCCTCCCAAACAGTCAGCACCCTCTGCGCTTGCAGGTCCTGTCCTCTCCAGGCAGCCAGTGTGGAAGGTTAGCAGCGTGGCTGCCCCGGCGCTCAGCACAGCCGCTGTCTCTCAGCCCGTCACGCAGTAAATCAGGGTGCAGGCAGTGGGACCCTCCGCACACACCGCGGACCGTGGCAGAGCCTCTGCCCCCCATCACCCTCCTGTCTCCCCTTGGCTGGAGGGAGTCAGGTTACTCGCCCCGTCCCCGTGAGTGAAAGAACCCACCTGTGTCTGCGAGGCCTGCTTTGGATTCCTGGGAAACTTTAACCTCTATTAATACCAGTAAATTATTTCTTCATATGGCAAAGTACTTATGTAAACCGATCTCCTCCCGCCTTCCCCTCCTGACTTGGAGGAGGGAGGCACTCTCGCTCCGATGGATCTACCTGCTCTCAGGGGGCTTTCAAACCCTCCGCATTCCTCCGCGGCACTGCTTTTTGTTGCAGAAGGACGTGCGTGTGCTGGAAGTGAGCACGTGATGGGAAAAGGGAGAGAGAAAGAAGGAGGAAGGGAGGAGTGAGATCACCAAAATAATTGGCTCGGAGGCCTCGGGAGCAGCAGCAGGTTGTGGTGTGCATTTGTCTGTCTCTCCGTCAAGTTTTCCTGAGCGGTGTCTGACTCGGACCTCCCCAGAGCCGGAGGAAATTAGGAGTAGGCTCGCTGGGGTCAAGTGGGCTTAGTTGTCGTTTACGCTGACACCTCTTTTTATATCACGCCAGCTTCCAGCACTGCCAGACTGGTGTGAAGGGACCTTCATGGAAATGAGAACCAGGCCGTGGGGTTATTTTTACCAGTGGCAGCACCAGATATTCCCAGCCACAAGCATTCAGGAATTGTGAAATCATGGGGCTATCCTGCAATTCCTCAGAGTTGATCTTTATTCTTTCATTCACTTTTGGAGGCTTATGGCTTCTGTCTTTGGCTGCAATGGCTGAAAATGTGCTTTTAAAATATGAACAAACAAGTGAAAGATAAAATGTGTCATGAAATCATGGGACTCCAGCAGATGGGGCTCAAAGAAAAGAATGCCAAAATAGCTGTGAACTGACAGGGCTGCTTGGTGTCATTCGGGGCAGAATCCAGCCTCACCCAGTGGGTGACAGGACCCTTCACTGGGTGATTTTGCCTTCCTCCTGGCTCTCACCTGCGTGATAGTTCATGTTTTCAGACTTGTACCACTAAGAGGACGCTCTCAGGGCTTCGCTAAAGCAACCCGTCGTGAGACCCAGGAATGGGTCCCAGCTCCAGCTACCAGGTATCCAGAGTTGGCTCTTACCCTGGTGGAAAGCCCACAGTAAGAAATAATCCAGTACAATTGCTACACTTGCAAAAGACATCAACTTTTCAAACCCAATAGCAGAACAAGTTGGAAAAAGAGGAGTGAAAAGTTCTGTAATGTTTTACCCCTGTGATTCCCCAACAGATGTTTTGTTTGGAGTTGTTGGGTTTGGGGTTTTTTTTGCAGGCAGAGCTGAGATTTGAAATTCCACCCGAGTTGGGAAATTCAAAATCTATTTTCCACTTCTGCAATCACACTTTCTGCATAGCTAAGGAAAAGGAATTCATGAAAACTTTTAACTTTAGATTAGCAGCAGGTTAGGAGTCAGCTTTTGGTCAGTTCATGCATTTCATCTGAGAAGAGGTGAAACTCTGCACCCCCATAATTGAGCTGTGTGGGATTTTCTGTCCATCCTCTCATTGAATTAATCTCATGTAAGGCAACTAACACAGTGTTGAAGTAACGTGAGAAAACGAGGCTTCTCTCTTAGCCGCCACAATGTGTGGTACGTGCAGTAACGGATGATCAGTGCAAAAATACGGGATTTTAAGTCGGAAAGTCAGCTGTGTTGCCTGGGTTTGACCTGCTGTTTGGCACCAGGCAGACAAGAAGGCTCTTCGCTGGTGTCCACAGGCGTTAGGACGATGGGGTAAATTTGATCTTTGCATCTTATTTTAGTAATGCAAAAAGCTGGCTGGATGCTCTTGTTTTAGTTTGTATGCCCCATTTCAATTGCATGACGCAAGTGGCTCAAACCAGAACTACTCTGTCTTTTTTTTTCAAATCCAACTAAATCATTTTGTGTTCCCACATGTTGTATCTCCTACCTATAACTCTTCGGTCAGTAGAAAGATGGTAAAATAGTCCAGTTGTCAAGCGCTAACCAGTGCATCTCATCCTCCACTCGCTGGCCAGCCTGGCCCAGCAAACAAAGAGCAGTCAATTTTTGAGAGCGGGCTGGGGAAAAGTGAGGAACCACCATCATTGCATAGGAGAAATGAAGACCAATGTGTCTGTCTAAGAGTGACCAAGTCATCGTAAGTTCTACACGAACTCACATCAATTTGAAAGCCTCTAATGTAGGAACAGCGAAAATGCTGGTCTCTTGGGGCATTTGCTGTCTCAAACAAGGCTGCTTCTTCCTTACCTGCCTTGTCCATTTTTGCTGGTGAGCTCTCCTGGGTTCGTGTTCTTCTCTGTCTCTCAAGCACCAGGCACAGCAGGTACCAGGTTTCAGCTGAAGCTGTGAGATGACACCATGAAAACAGGCTGGATCCAAGTGTCCATCCTGTTCCTCCAGTCTGGAAGCGGCTCAGATCTCTGCCTGTGACTGCTCCAGGCAAGGGTTGGTTACGCACTGGAACCAGCTACCCAGGAACTGGTGATTTGTGTGACTCTTGGCATCTTTGGATGGATATTGCCTTTCTGGAAGAGATATTTTAGTCAACGCAGGGTATTGGGTTGTCTGGACAAATCGACACACAGGAATTACTGAGTAAAATGTCCTGGCCTGTCTTCTACAGGAGGTCATCTAGATGATCTGTTTGTCCCTTCTGGCCTTTAAATCTACTAATCTATTTTCCCTTCCAGGAAATAGAACTATATTCTGAGAACAACAGCCCTTTAGGAAAAAAAAAAGAAAGAAAGCAAGCATACCTTTGAAAAACAACAGCAAAGAAAAAAAACCTTCAACTATAAAATAAACTAAGGTACAAGGTGCAATTAACAGTGCACAAACAGCAGAGCCTGGAATGTAAATTGTATTTAAATAGGGCTGTGAAGAATGTTTCAGTCCCCTAAATGGCTTCTCTCTCCCTCTGCCTTGAACCTCCAATCAAGCCCTGCCTGGGAGTAATTTGGTGCTGGAAATTGTTGCCACACGAACAGCTGAAGGCTGGCAGGGTCACCGGCCCCCCGTGTCACACCCTGTCATTTTAGATTAAGATATGCAAAGGCGACACGGCTGCGAACTTTCCCTTTGCTGCTGTGGCTGCGTCCATCCCCTCGGCTGTAATGAGAGGAAGGCGTAATTGGAGTCAACTGCTTGATTATGATAATTGCTACTGTCTGGGGGAAGAAACAGTTGAGTCCTGGAGCTTGATCCACGCTGCACCTTTTGGGTGATTGCTGTCTGTTTGCCAGCAGATGGGCCTGGCAGAAAGCATCCTTTTTGGCCTCACTTTGGCCTCTTGACCTCTGCTTGACCACTTGTTGACTCCACGATTTCAGGAAGGGTCACGGGGTTTTCTAGTTGTTCTTTGCTTCCCTCCGGAGGATTGGTCCTGAAGGATTTATCCCCTAAGAGGGAAAAGGCCTTTTTAAAATTTATCCCCAGCTCTTCACGGCAACACAAGTGGGAGATGAGGTGCCATATATTTCCCAGTGGGATATTTATCGCTTTCATTGTATGTCTCGGCAACAATCTGTGGGAAATACCTCCAGGAAGCTTAGCTGGTCGATCTGTCATACCCTGCCTATGTTCATTTGCTGAGAGCCCAAAGATGGTCCTGGAGGTCAAGGCACTGGGATGGGAACAAGGAGACAGGCGCTTGAATTTCAGGGCTTCCAGCAAATCTTAATGCGATCTTGTCCAAGTTCCTTCATCTGTCTCTTTGCATGGGTGCCCCTTTGGGAAACAGAGATGGCCCTTTCTCTGCGTTAGCTTGTTTATTAATGCTTTTAAACGGTCCCGAGATCATGAGATACCAAAGGGAGGATCTCGCAGTTAGGGTGTGAACCTGAGGGAAACGCTGTTGTCCTCCCAAATCCACCACAGGCTTGGGCAAGTCTCTGAGGCTGGGAGCCTCGGAGCAATTTGCAGTTTCAGTGGGAGTTAAACTCTTAAATATCCCTGGGAAGCTTGGCTGTGAGCTCCGTGTGCAGCAATTTCCCCTCTGTACTGGGGAGCGGGTAACCCTGCCCAGCAGTGGTGTGAGCACAGAGGCACGTAAAGGCCCTGGAATGGAGATCACGTGTGTAATTGAGGTGGCAAGAGGCATATTGTTAATTGATGACTGTTATTTATTAATATCAACCTTCAGTGCAATGCTCAACTCTAGATGTGAAGCAATAAGCACAGCCAGAGCAACCATAGTAAATAACCAACAAAGTAATTGGATAATTGTTTCCTTGGTTCTTAAAAGTTTAAGAAGATTTTTTTTTAAGTATTCATGTTGCAAAGGATGGTGGGGAAGACCCTGTGTGCATAAAGGGAGAGATGTAAAAATCGTCAAGAGTGGAAAAGACCAGAGCTGCAGGAGATGCTGTGGGTTTCCGTTCTCCTAAGCGTGGAGTTGTGCCCTGTTCCCAGTCAGCCATGTGGGCTGGGGCTCACACCATCCCGCGCTGGCAATGTAAAGGGAAGCCTTCTGCAGCCTTTCCTCTTTCTGAGGGACGGTGGGCAGTTGGCTCTCTCTCATTCTGGCAAGTTTAGAAGGCGAGCTTATGTGGATGAGTAGGAATTTTTCTTTTTTATTAACGAGCTGTCTCTGCGGAGTCCCCGTGGGCTCTGTGTTGGCAAGCAGCTCTTTCTGAGTGTGTCAGGCTGTTTATTCCAAGTGTGGTGCACAGCCCGTGTATTTTAGGGTCCGGCAGAGGAGGATCCTTCAGCAGTTTGATAAGAGAGGAGAAAGTTTAATCTACTTTCCAGAGTAGATTAAGCATCTCTGTAGACTGTAGCTATGCAACAGTGCTGGCCTGATAGAGCAGGGATCTCTGTGCAAAGGTGTGACTGTTATGGTAAAACTGCTATCTGGATTTCTTTAACAAAATAATGTGCTAAAATGTCATTAAGCAATCGAGTGCTCGGAATAACCCTGTGACTATGCAAGGCAGCCAGCTTTTCCTAGGCTGTAGGTCGGCAACCGCCCACCCTCCCATGCACCTACGACCAGAGACTAAACTCCAAATGGTTCTCCCACCAGCCCGTGCCGTGGGGCTCAGCTGGAGTGTTGGCCCCAGAAAGAAGCCCACCTGAAAATCTGAGGCCTCGAGCTTAGAATACCTTTCTGCATTGCAATTATTTCCATAAAAAATAATTAAGCCACTTTGCAAGCAGATGTGTTAACTTAAACCTGCAGGAGAAGAGCATTTGCTGTGAACTCCAGCTTATCTTCTCCATGTAGCAGTGGAGGCAGGAGCTCTTTCCAGGCTGAATGAACACTGGTGACTGCTTCTGGTATGTCTGAAGACTTGTGCACATCCTAGGAAACTTCTTGCCATGTATAACATACTCGTACAAGATCAAAGTTGAGTCAGGCCTGAGCTAGAGCTAGCACCTTTTCCCCCAGCAGAGATTCATGTGTTTTTACTCATTCCCTGCTATGTTCTTTATTCGGCGTTGCTTTGAAACATGGGAATGGCCAGTTCAGATCTGGGCTCCAGCTGTCCCTGGTGCAATCTCCAGTAGTGGCCGGCCCCAGCTGCTTCGGAGGAGGGTGCTCATGCCCTTGTAGCACTTAGTTCGATGATTCAGGACCCTGTGACTGAGGTCTGCGACACTATTGATTCCGTGAATTTATGGGAGAACCGGTCATTTGGGAGAGTTTCTTCCTAATCTCCATTCATTGGAGACTGCTTTGTCCTTTGCAGCACAGAATTTTGCATCCCTTTCCATTGTAAGCTTTCTTTTCTTAAACTTTATCCCTGTGTCTCTGGATATAATTTATTTCAATTTCTGTGGTTTTTTTTTTCTTTATGTTTTTACCAATTCCACTGAACCCCACCTCATTAATATCTTGGGGAATAAGCAGAATAAGGTTTGCAGGTGAACTCTGCTTCTAGGTATTTAAGTATAGATCCTTTTGACAGCTTTGTTTTATTTCACCAAAAACTGCCAAAATACACTTGGAGCCTGTTCTCTCACTACATTTTCATTTTAAATAGGAAACACCAAAGGCAGCTGACAAAAACCTCTTCTCATATACTTCCAGTTTTATTTTACCAATTTCTGAGTCATCATTTGCTGCCAGCAACGACACCTCTTTTATCCAGGAGCTGGTGACACTGCTGTTGCTGCTTTGATGGAATTGCAGGTGTGGGGTTAGGAGCAGGACATGGAAATGAAGGCTCTGGGGTCGAGTGTCCTGCCAGATCACAAGTTAAGGCTGTGAAACCCTGCCTGTGTTCCTCAAGGAGCCGCTGAGAAGTTGTTCTTTGGAAGCTGATTTATTGCAAGAGCAGCTTTTGCAGAGCTTGCTGGAGGTTCCCGAGCACCAGGATGAGCGTGACATCACACGGGGTTTGGGGACCACCAGCACCCTCTGAGCTGAGGACTGACCCCTGGGACCCCTCGCTTGTGCCGGGACTGCCGTGTTCCTAGCGCTGTACCTCATGCAAATAAAGCTATGACCTCAAGTGAGAGGCAGGTCAAAATGCTGGGCCCTTAGGAGTGGGGTGGCTGTAGTGGGATGGGTGCAGAAATCAGTCGTTTCTCATGGTCGTTACAGGGAACGGGGGTCTGAGAACTTGTCACCTAGGCGTTAGTAAAAGATTTGCTTTTTTTCAACTTTCTTTACAAGTGCTAAAGCAAACTTTGGGCTTGGGGGTGTTACTTCTCTTCCTTCTTTGGTCACAAGTCAAATGTAAAGAAAATTTTTCACGAGCCTTTAGCATTCGGAAGAGATTCCCTCGCTTCTCTGGTGGTGCTGAAGGAGTAAGGAGAAACCCCTGCCTCCCTTCCCCAGCCCTGCTCAGCTCTAGGGCTGGGTCTCGCAGGGGGAGAGGAGCAGCACCGGCTGATTTGGGAAACGTGCTCTGGCAGCTGTGCCCTCACGTGCAGGGAGGTTTGGAGGCAAAAGAGCTTTCAGGACCCATTTCCCTTCAAAGATGGAGGTGGAGATGGCAGCCTCCTGTGTGAAATGCTTGGAGCTCTGTGAGTGCAAAACGCTGCCTACGAGCAGGCTATTGCTGCGAACGAGGAGCTGGGCTCCCTATCACCGTCCCGTTTCATTCCCTGCACCTAATGGGTTGAGGGGGATGTGGTGTTCTCCATTAACTAAAACCCCAGCTCAGGAAGAGATTTGAGCTTGCTGTTATCTTAGTGTTTAGTGGTTATGTTCTGGAAGTGCCGGTGTGGTGCCGGCAGTGGTTTGGGGCCGCGGTTGCCGTGCGGCTGCGGTGGCACACGCGGCTGGGTGCCGGCACAGCCTGCTTGGAGAGACGCCGCTTTAGCGCGGGCAGGTGCTAAGCCGAGGTGCTTTAAAGAAGCTTTACCTAAATCCCAGTCAGATGTGGACACCTAACTTCCCCAGCTGGCTTTGATGTGCTCATGGAGGCCTCTTGCTGGAGCTGCGGCGCTTGCTGCTCCGCGATGTTTATCCAGAGCTGTTTCCTGGCCCTGAGTCGGGAAGGGGAAGGAGACACAGGCACTGAATGGGGAAGTGCGGACAGAGCTGTCCCGAGCCCCCAACCAGCCTTAATCTACAGCCCACCAGACCATCCTGCAAATCTCCGCGCAGCTCCCAAAGCCCAGGGCAGGAGTGGCATCACCTCCACCTCCCTCTGGCACCTCTGGCCTCCGTGTGCCTGGCACCGGGGGAGAGGCACTGTGCTGAGGTGGCAGAGGTCAGGTGTCTCTGAGCATCAGATTAAAAAAGATGTGGGGAAGGATGCTTTTTTTTCTTTTTTTTTTTTTAAAGAGCAAAAAAAGAAACAGTAAATGCATCAAATAATAATAAAAACCCACCCTTTTCTTTGAGCCTGAATGTATGCTGGTGCAGTGCTTAGGGGATTAATCTCTTAAAAAATAAGTGCCATGTGAGTAGACAGGCAGTGATTAAGGTTTTAACTGATCAGTCTGCGTCTGACAGTGAACCAGCTATTATCTTAACGGAATCAAACGAACATTCAGAGCCTCCGCTCAGCCCCAAACATGAAAGGAGATGTCATCTGCTGGCAGTTGGCAAGCCGCAGGGGAAGGGAGAGAGAGAGAAAGAAGGAGGGAAGGAAAGCAAAACAAGGGTGAGAAAAAGGGGGAAAGGGAGGCACAGCCCAGGAAAGGAAGGGAGGGGAAAGAGGGAGAAGGAGTGAGAAAGGATGGAGGTATAAATAAAAGGAAGCAACAGAGAGAAAAAGAAAGATTAAAGGAGAACAGCAGAGGCTTGAAAAAGTGTGGAAGTCTGCTCTGATTTTATGTATCCTTCCTTCCTACTTTCCTAAATGGTTTGGAAACCGTTCCCTGAGCAAGCCAGGCCTTTGGCAGCCCTCTCCACCCTGTGCCCTGCCTTTTCCCACACTGGCTGTCACGCTCGCTGCCAAGGTCTCCTCTAAACCAGGGAGGTCTAGCACTCTTGAACCTGAGGTCAAAAACAAGAGGGAGGAAAAGAATGGCCTTCAGGCCAGAGGAAGAAACCAGGGCAACCAAGCTCTTAACGTGATAAAAGGGCTTTATCTCAAAGCACTTAAACAAAACACACAAGCCTGAGAGAAGAGGCTCTGTCAAGTATCCGCCAGTGCCGTAGGGGAGATTGCAAATCCCTGCGGGATAGAGGGGCTCTCTCTTTACACTGCGCAGAGCCTGGAGCCGGTGCAGGTGATGGGTGCTGGGGAGGGAAGAGCAGGAGGGATTTACCTTGGCTGGAGGCTGGCAGCCAGCGTAGAGACGGCAGTAATTCATGGGAGCTGCTTAACCGCAGATCAGAGGGGAGCAGCCTGGAAGTGAGCGGCTTTTAAAGAAAAGATCAAGGGCGCGGGGAGCAGGAAGCAGGTCTGGAGAGGAACAGGAGGGAAGAGGAGACAAAGAGACATCCAGGAGTGGGTGGACATGGTAGCGTTCCCTTCCTTTGGGGGTTTAGCGTAAATCAGTGTCATCCCTCTGCAGTCAGGGTTTTTTTACAGGAGCAGCCCTCTGCAAAATCAGGAGCCAGGGCGGCCTCAGGGAAAGAGCATTTCCCCCTGGGATTTGTTGGGATGTGTTGGGAGACTTAAGTGGAGCGGTTGCAGTTTCCAGTGCAGGGGAACTGGAGGGGGGAGAGGCTGCCTGGCAGAGAAGCGGGAGTTGCCTGGTCATGTTTGCATGGTCAGTTCCCATCAAGGGACAGCAGGATTTATGGTCTCGAGGGCAAAGAAGTGGCTTGGGCTGGAGGAGAACTGGGGATCCAAAACAACGGGGGCTTGTTAGCCTGGGGGCTGCAGTCGGTGGAGTAGGACGGCACGGCCGGGAGATGACCGAGACTGAACAGTCGAGGGTGTAAGCTAAAAAGGAGTTAGAGAGGAGACCCAGGGAAGCCTGGAGCTTGCTGGGCCTCTTGTCAAACATTACAGACAGGACTATGCCACGGAGAGGGGAGGACAGGTTTCTGGGTTTTTTCTGAGTGCACAGGAAGGGAATGGGAGCTATACATGCTGGAGAAGGGCAGACATCTTGCCGCAGAGGTGGGGGTCCCAGTCCCAGAGTGCCAGCAGTGCCTGCCGTCCCCTGGACTTGCAGCCCGAGGGCCCCGAAGATGCACTTGGCAGCAGTTGGCCTCTGGCGCAGATCCACCTTTACCGCCGGCCAAATGCCGCTGACACAAAAGGTTAAAGGCTTGGAGGCAGTGCCCTGCCTTGCCCTGCCGGGAAACTCCACCATCCCTAGGATCTCCAGGCTGCAAATCCCACCCCCTGAGCCACTTTTCCAGAGGGGTCAAGATACTTTAAACCCTTGTGGTACCCTGCTCCAGAAAGACAGGCTGTTTCCTAGAGCTGATTTTCTCCCTCATCCCTTTGGGACTCAGCCCCATCCCTCCCCATTTCTCACTGAAAGACGTGTGATGCTTTGTGCCAGAATTCCCTTCTTTTGGGGGAAGCTGCTCTCCATCTGAGTGCCAGGCTCTCCTCCTTGTTCTGTGGCCTTTGATGGGGGACATGTCCTCAACCCCATCAGTGGAGCCTGCTATGGAAACAGGGGACCCCAGGTGTCCTTGCCCCACAGATCCCTCTCATCCCATGCCTGCGCTGCCCGCAGGCCGCCGGGACCTGCCGCGGCTCGGTGAATCCCGGCGGACGGAGAACCCCGAGGAGCCGCCCGGCTATGAATTTCCCTCGGTGCAGACACCGCTGCCAGGCTGTTATTCCTCCGTGCTCTCCCTCCTGACTCCATCTGTCTGCGTGGTGCTACCGCTCCATGCCAGGAGGGCTACAGGACCGCCAGGGTCACGACTGCCCATTACGGGGCGAGATTTATCATTGGCAGGTGTGCTGCGGGATGGTATATTATCCAGGATTATGAACTGTAACAGGATAATCTCTCTAATGTAATTCAAGCTCTCGACATGGCTTATGGCTCCTTAATGTACCTCAGACTGAAGAATTACAAGAACATTTTCCCCCCTCCCTACCTTGTCAGCTCCTAAATGATTTAGGCAATCGCCTGAAGCCAGATCTTGGCCTCCAGTCATAACTCAGAGCAGTTCAGTAAATATGATGGGGAAGGAGTTTTCCTGGCTTTGCTCCTTCTTCCTTCCACTGTGCTCAGCCCTTGCTTCGCCAGAGAATGAGCGGGGAGAGCGGGGGCACGCGGCCCTGCCCTCACCTCCCCGTTGTCCTGCGGCCTTCCTTCGCTCCTCATCCTTAGCTTTTGGGATGGATTGCTGACATACAAACCCCCGGGAGACACGGGACGTTCAGTATGTGCTCTCTTGGGTAACCCTGGGGTTGTCCTCCCCAGAGCATCACCTCTGCGTGGTGTGCCAGCAGCCACGTCAGCAGCACAGTGTACGAGGCAGGAGTGCAGGACCTCTGAGGGATGTTCCGCACGAGCAAGGGAAGTCCCCTTGCCTGTGCCTGGGACTCGGCACTAAGACACCTTTAGCGGTGAAGGGCACCTTCCCAAGGTCTCTGCAGCATCCCTGAGGGATGAGACCCTCCTCTGTGCAGACTGGCAGGATAAGATCGCTACTATCACCAGCAAGACAGATCTCCTGCCACCTAAGAAGTTTTTTTTTTTTTCCCCCTTCCTGGAAGCTTCTCCAAGACAGAGCCTCATAAATCTCACCTCCCAAACCCAATCAGGTGGCCCGTTGTCTACATTCTCCCCATCTTCCTTTCTTTTCCCCACCACAGGGCACTGAGAGGCAGATGTGCGGTGCCAAAAGCCCGAGGTGGGAGGCAGGAGACCCTGTCCTTTCTGTCCCTGCCATGCCACACGCCTGCTGTGGCTTTGGTGGCATCTGGCAGTGCCTCTCCCTCCCTTGCGTTGTGGGGTTTCCCAGTGGGGACAGTGGGACTTAAAGGGGCTGTCCTGGATCTTCCTGGGGCTGCTGTACCATAAGTGATGAATAGCAACTAGTCCTTGTCGGACACTGGGAACCAGTTCAGCCACCCGCCGGATTATTCCCGTTTGGGTAACACAGCAATTAGTGGTTTGGTGTAAAATCACCCAGTGGAGGCAGTTATTTGTGTGGATGTCCAGGCTTGCTCCGTGCCCTCCTGCTGCGCCAAGAGGAAGCTTTCCCATCTTCTCTATAATTGGCTTTTAATTCTACCTCTCTATTCATTGCTTTGGCTTAATGGTGGGGGTTTTGTTGCTGATTTTAAGTGGAGTTGGGCTCATTCCCATAGATGAGGTTCAAGGTGTAAAGCATGGAAAAGATGAGCAATGAAGACGGCACCAGGACGAGCCCCTCCATCTCAGCAATCTCCTGGGCCAGGGCTGCACCGAGGAGGTGGGGAGCAGCAGGAGTCCAGTCCGGCACTGGCTGAGACCCTCCAGGAGCCCTGCTCTGAAGCCCTTGTCCACCAGTCACCCCTTCTCTTGCTCCTTGGGGCTTCCCCAGTGTCCCACCAGCAGCAGGGCGGTCACAGTCCCACCGTACCTCCTCCTGCAGCCGCCTCGGTGACCCCGATGACAAATTAAACTTGTTAACTGGAGAGGGGGGAAGGGAGGGAGGAAAGAAAGCGAAAGAGGAGAAAAAAGCTGAGATTAAGAACAGGAACTGCAGGGATACAGCTTCCACCCGGCAACCGACTTAAAATAAACATCAGATATGCAGAGCGGGGCCGGGAACCCGCCGCGACTTGGAAAAAAAAGTGAAGCTGGAAAAAAATATATATCCTTTAGCATTACCGGTTTTAGGGCAGACGTGGCCTGGTTACCTGTTGTAGTGTGAGTGTGGCAGATGGGTGAAGTGCTGAGTGATGGCTGGAGGGGGAAGGAAAAGGGGAATGTGCAAAAAGGAGGAAGGGGAAGACAGGAATAACGCGTAGAGGAGAGAGCGGGCAGAGATGCAGCGTCAACCTGGTGAGCAAAGGAAGAGCTGAGCTGCTCCTCAGCGGAGAGGTCAGGGATTTCCCGGTAAGCCCAGCCCTCCCGGCCCTCCGAGGTCCTGCCTGGAGCCTCACCAGGGTCAAGAGGGTCTGCCAAGGCCCACCTCTGTGCGGGGGGTTGCGGGATGCAGATTGTGTGCATCCTGCTGCTGCTGGGACCGCTGGTGCGCTGGGACTGTCTCGGGGACTGCTCAGGGCCTGCTTTGGGGAGGGTGGGGGTCTGCAGTGCCCCAAGTCAGGCTCACACGGGCTCAGGAGAGGACAATAACCCTGGAGAGATGGAAAGCAAAGGGATGAAAGAGAAAAGGAGGGAGATGAAGTGCTTCAAAGGGAACCAGCCGGTTGGTTGTACTTGCTGGGGCAGGGGACGCGAGGCCAGCGGCTCCGTGATTCTTCCAAAGGACAAGTCCGGGAGCTGCGGGCGGCAGAGCAGAGACCAGAGGAGAGGCAAGAAGAAAGCAGAGTGTCCTCTAGAAATCTGGAGGCAGTGCGTGTCGTGTTGAAGCGTGACGCCCTTCCTGATCCCCAGCCCGCGGGCAGGGCACCAGCCGGGGAGCTCCAGGCAGCTGTATTTACTGTTGCTATTTGTTGTCGCCCTGGCAGCCTCTGCAATGTGAATTTTCTGTGTCACTGGCTGAGAGGATTCCAGGCAGGTTTTTGATAATGTGGTTTTTTGTAAACCAGGGAGGGAGAGGGGGGGAAAGAAGCCACAGGCTAGAAAACTGCTCGGCCCAGAGCTTTTAACTCCTTCGTTGCCAAATGTGTTTGGCTGGAGTTTGTGGTTAAAGCGTCAGGGTTTTGCTGGAGATCTGGACACAGCTGCCTGTTTTGTCTGCCTGCAGCAGGAGGGCATGTAAGTGCTGTAGGAGAGATGTGCCAGCCCTCCTTCAGTGCTTGTGCACGTACTCCCAGTTTGGGGAGCAGGGCAGGATTTTTGCACAAGATACTTTGGGGGATCCCTAGGGCCCTCTTGGGGCCAGCTGCTCCTGCAGGGCTCTGTGGGGATCCCCGGTTGATGCATTGTGGAATGGTTTAAAGAAGGAGGGGTTCAGAGCTTTCCCAACGGGCCTGATGACAGGATTTAGTGTGTGGGCCAAGCAGGTACTGGCACAGCTTGGAGGTGGCTTTGGACCAGCACCAGCAAATGTGGCATTTCCACTACGCGGTCCTTCACAGCGATGTCAGCCCATCCCTTAATTCCCAGCAGCAAGACATTAAACTCCGTGCATCCTTCGGCAGGTGCCCACAACCCTGCCCGCTTACCCTGCTTCCTCCCCGCTCCCCACGCGTGTCTCTTCCTCACCCACAGCTCGGGATGCGTGCGCCGAATCACCCTATGCCTCGCTTTGTAAAAGGGGAAGGAAGCTGGGAAAGTGACAGCAGAAGGAAGTTTCCCCTGCTGTAAAAGGGGGAGAAAGCTAAGGAAGTGCTGGCAGAAAGCGGTGCCCAGCTCGTGACGTCGGTCCTTGGGGATGGCCAGAGACAGTGCCACTGATGTCCAGGCAGGTCCCCACCTGGCACTGCTCCCCACCAGGCCCACAACCAGGAGCCCGCATCCCTGCAGTCCGGAGCCCGAGGCTCTTGCCACTTGAAAGCCAGACAGGAGATTGCAGAGGGTTTGATCTCACCGTAAACGAACTCGAAATCCAAGTGTAATCTTCTCCTCCTTTGTTTTTGGGCAAACAGAGCAGCAGCATCTGTCCCCTCCCTGCACTGCTGCCAGATCTCTCAACATGCGGTGAAAAGCAGCACCAGAATCCCTTCTTTCTTCCTTCCTTTCTTTTTTCTTTCCTTTTTGTCTGGTTTATGCTTTGGATAATTAGTGTATCACGGAGAGATAGTGTCGGAGGACAGGAAGGAAAAGCTGTTTATACAGTGAAGTAACTGGCAAAGCATCTTCAGACCTGTCTCTGCTTCCCAGGTGGCACCTCCGGCTTAACTGCTTCCTTGCTGTGACACAGAAGGGGAATCTCTGCCAACCTTTGCCATCTCCTCCCAAAAAACTTCCGAAGATTAACCGTTCACTCTCCCAGAGGAGAAAGGAGGAGTTTCCTTCTTGTCTGGCACCTAATTTCTGAGTAGACGTTGCCAGAGGAGGGGGCAGTGACCCCAGGGCCATGTGTGGAACAAAGAATGAATCCTTCGGGCTGTCTGGTCAGGCAGACACGGGGCTCGTCGGCCCTGTGTTTCTAGTTTTTGCAGGCAGCAGTGCTCCCCTGGAGTCCCTGTGGTCAGCCTTGGTCCCCTTAGCAAAGGGGAAACTGAGGCACCAAATTGCCTCGGCTCAAACAGCAAAGCAGTGAGACCAGCTCCAGTGCATCTTCCCTCTGAAACCCTCTGTCAGGTTTAACGCATTCCTCAGACCACACCAGGAGCTGCCGGTCACCTTTGCTTTCCCAGCCGGCAGTCCCTCAGATTTAACACTTTTCTCACCCGGGCGGGAGCGGCGCTGCGAGCCGACCTGATTGACACATGATTGACAGAGCCAATTAGCCAAACTAAGCCAGCTGCATTCAGCTTGGTCCTCCAGAAGGCTGGGGGAGGAGGGGAGAAGCAGAGGGGAGGCCGGAATCCAATTCCTCTCCCATCAGGCATGATTGCTGTTTTTGTTTTATTCTCAGCCTTTTTTTAGATGTCTCGGAGTTGCTGCATCTCGTTTCCTGGATGCCATTCAAACAGCGCTCACCAGCTTCCCGTTGGGTTGTCAGAGAGCGTGAGGGGGTTGTCATCACCTGCACACGTTTTCCCAGCTCTGGGATTTCCCCAGGTAAATCGGGGAACTCCTCGTGCTGTAACACGTTCTAGATGAAAGCGCAATCCAGGAAAAGAGACGCAGCCCCCTCCTTGCACCCAGGCACAGAGGGTGGCACAGAGGGGTGGGAGAGGCAGACCCTGGTGGGTTGGCCCCAGAGATGGGCAGGGAGCTGGCTGGGCTTTCTGTTCTGCTTGTCCCCTTGGCACGGGGAGTTGGTGGCAGCTTGAGAAGAAGCAAGACAAGGAGGCTGGGTTGGGAGAAGGAGAATGGGGAACACGCAGTCACAATAAGGACAGGCTGTGCATGGAGTTTGTCTCTCCGGAGATCTGGGTTTCTTCTTTCTCAATGTTTTTTGACTCATTTCCTCAGCTCGCAGTCAGATATTTACTTAACCTTGCAACTGCGCTGCACGGGGAATGCCAAGTTTGGGGGCTGCAAGCGCTCTCCCTGCTGCCGTGTTTATACATGGAGGCTCACACACCCCGCACACACGCACGTGGGGACACGAGCAGCCCTTGGGCACGCGCACGCTTGTGCACGGGGGCCACGCGCTTGTCAGTGTGCGTGCAGAGGCGGCGCCTCGCTCCCCGTTGGTGGCGGGGCTCCGGTGGTCACAGGCACCTGCCAGCGCTTCGCTGTCCGTCGCGCTCTCCACCGGCACAGGCACTGCTGTGACAGACCCTTCCTACATGCCGGTTTGCCCATGCCAAGCCCGCGTGATGCAGGAGACAGATCTCTCTATAGATTTTGTGCCCCTGGACCCAAATCCTTCCATACCCATCGGATGTGCTGTGCGCACAAACGATCACAGACTGACTGCACGTGTTTTCATCCAAGCAGAGAGCAGCCAGTACATGGATTTTTGTCACCTCTGTTGTGCTGTGAACAAGCCCGACAAGGCTGGGACGCTGCAAAGTGAAAGAGCCCACTCCAGGGGTCATGCTTTTGCCAAGACTCTCGTTGGGGTGGGCCGGGAGTGTCTGTGACCTGTTGTTCAGGCTTCTTCCTTCCCAGCTGTTTTCCCCAGCCCAGCTCAGATGTTGCCATACTCCCTCAAAGACTGCCTTGTCTTGAATTTCTGGGACCCAAAGCCTCTTTTATGGGTATAGAGTCAGCCCTTGCTGACCACCACCATGGTCTGGACGGATCCCAAAGCCTTTACAGATTGTGACCACTGTTGAAAGGGTTCATTTCTTCCCCTAATGAGATGCAGCCCTCGCTGGGGGCACTGCAGCATCTGTTTAGCAGCTCATAGCAACCAGGCATAACAATTTGGTCGTGGGATAGAGAGGAACGCAGTTTCGGCCAGGCCGGGGGGTTCACACGGCTCTTCCTGCAGCACTTCTTTAGCTTCTGCAGTAGCTGGAGCCGGCCGAGAGGTCTCATCCAAGTAGCATTCAGGAACAGTGACACTTGGACGAGGTCAGCGTGGATGAGGTGGAGAAAGCCGCGGTGAGCACAGGGCTTGCACGATCCCTGCGCCCCGGCCGGAGTGCACCAGGCATGGCCCTGACTCAGAGCAGAGCACCCAGCTTAGTCACCCAGACCGCTTCCTGCAGAGCCCTGAGCCGCCCCCTCGGTCCCGGCAGCTCTCCCCTGCACCAGCCCAGAGCAAACAGCTGAAATCTGCTGGCCGAAGGCCACGAGAGCATTGCACAGCCTGCCATGCCAGAGAGCCACCTCCTCCCCGGGCCACTGCGGCCAGCTGATGGCAGAGGCTTCCCAAGGGCAGAGGGAGCGGGCAGGAGCCACGAGCAGGTAAGGAGTGCCCGGGTGCCAGGCAGGAAACGCTCCTGTGTGTCTTCAGCTGGGAGAGGCAAACGAAACGGCCCCTGCACAATGCCAGCGGCGCACGGAAACTCGCAGGGAGCTGTTTCGCAATCGATTTTTGCCCCGGCTAAGTGCACATGAAAAAGTCATTCAGGAAGCCACTTGAAAACAGTCTCTCGCTCTTACATGTACGCACACACTCAGGGTGTCAAATGGTTTTGAATGGGCCAAGAGAGGTCTGATCAGCCTTAGATGAATGGAAAGAATCCGGCTGACTTAGTGAGCTTTGGATCCAGCCCTGAGTTATTAGGAAGTAGCTATCAAACCTTGAAGCAGGCAGTTGAGAGAAGTGAAACTCTACCCAGGTGTTAGAGATCCTTAAACGGGGAAGGAATTTTTCTTCCCCTTGGCCCTGGAACAACAACAATAGCACTTTTTTTTTTTTTTTTTTTTTTTCTTAAAGCCTAGTTCTGAACAAAGCAGACAGGCAATTATCATCATCCTCATCGTTGTTATCTGAAACTGTTTGAAGTCAGAAGTGGTCACTTTGCCAAGGGATTGCACCCTCCAGCCTCTGCCAGCAGCTCTTACCAGTACAACCCCGGCTGCGGCGGGGCTCTGCTCCTCTGGGGCAGTTTCACAATGGAGTTGCAGAAAGCAGCCACGCTGAACGCGCCGTACAGCCCGGTGTTTGCCAAGGGGACCCGTGGGGCAAGATTTTAAAGCCAGTACGGCAGAGCAGGAGGAAACTGGCAATAATCCTAGAAATTTTAAGCCCTTTCACTGCCCAGCACTTTAAAATAAAAAGTATTTGTGATAAATTAATGAATTAATATTGTTCTGCCTCCCCAAGTCATCTTGCTCTCCCTCTCTGGGGCTAGAAGCCATATAAGTACCTCAGCGGATAAACACAGCTCTCAGCCTTGCCGATGCTGCCGAGCCGCTTGTCCTCGCCCCAGCTGCCTAACAGCGAGGGGAGTGTAATTCCCCTAATTCCCTTGATCCCAGTAACACGTCCCGCGAGGGTCTGTGGCTGCCAGGGAGGTTCCTGCACCGTGTTACGGCTTCGCTGGCTTGTGCAGGTCCTTCCCGGAACCCGCCTTCCCGGCTCAAGCGTTTCTGGGAATGAGGTCCCAGGGCTGTTGGTTTGGGGAGCCTGCCAGGATGGTGGGGATTTGGGGGAAATGCATGGGGCCCCTGCTTTGGTTAACCCCTTCCCCACTGGCAACAGGTTCGGGAGCTCCGGCAGGGACGGGCGCCGGCTCTCCGGGGTGGCTCTGGTGAGGTGCGCCGGACGGCGCCTCGCTCTGCACCGCCAGCCCTCAGCCTCCTGCATCCCCCCTCTCCGCGTCTACCAAGAGATGATGCTCCCTGGCTTTCTGGTGGAAAAAGGGAGGGAGGGACGAAATTTCCAGCCAGCGCAAGGCAGCAAGAGCCAAGTCTGAGCCTCGCAAACCTCCAGCCCATACCTCACGGGTTAAGCGAGCGGAGAGGGCTGTGTGCGCTAAGGTCAACACGGGCTGCACCTGCCCACAGGCTCCTGTGCGCGGCAGCACAATTGATGGCTTGTTCCTTTCATAAGTGCCGTTGGAGCGCGGTGCCCAGGCCCCGAGCCAGCCTGCTGATCACATAAAATATTATTTGTGTTTAAAAATTCCAGTAATTGACTATGCACCGGTTTTTTCCAAGCCTTCTGCCAAGGGCAGTAAAATCAAAATCCGTCCCAGGTTATTTTCATCATGCAAATTCCCATTTCTGTAAACAGGAGTAAAGCGGCAAGACCCACTGCTCGCAGCCGCTAGCCTGGGCCGGCAGCCAGCGTGTGGCGGGGAGCGCGCCGGGGCCGGGGCCCGGTGGGAAGCCGGCCGGAGCAGGGGGAGGTGGGCCGGGAGCAGGCAGCGGTGCAAGGTGCAGCAGCTGAGGGCTGCCCCGGCTGGAGCCCTCCCTGCGCCGGGGGAGCGGAGAAGGGAGAATGTGGGGCTTGGCTGTCCCCTTGTCCCCTCCTAGGATAGCCTACATCTTCCACTCCCGTTGTTCCCAACTCCTCCCTCTGTGAGATCTTTCTCCGGGGATGCTCGCTGGAGCCCAGCTGCTGGCTCCTAGCTCGCACCAGCTGCTCGACCCCGGGTCTTGGGATGCTCTTAATCTTACGCGGGGATCTGCCCAGTCCTCACCTCTCATATATCAACCCAGCCTGGAAGAAGGGAGTATCCCTCAGACAGGAACTCGGCATTTCCTGATGGAAAGCCCCTTGCAGGCTGTGTGGAAGCAGAGGCATCCGCAGACGGTGTGCGGCAGGTTTGGGCTGGGTTTCTCGTGAGGGCTGCCCCACTGCGTGCACCCCACGCTCCCGCACTGATCCCAGGCCTCAGTGGGGGGGAAAGTGCTGCTTAGCCAGAGCGGGGCAAGGCTGGATCCCCCCTGCTTCCCACCTCCCCAGCTCCAGCACTGGTGTCTCACACGGCTGAAATGAGACCCATCGGGGCTGCCGCAGATTCCAGTGGCAGGGGGCTCTGGTGATGCTTGGTTAATGGTTTGCAGCCATCCGTGGACACTGGAAAAACCAGAGTGTAATGAGAGACGTCCCAAACCAGGACACCAGTCCTAAACCCTCAGGGGAAGCCTCTCTGTCCTAACCTGAGTGTTTCAGGGCAGGACTGGCAGAACAGTGCTCTCCAAACTCTGGAAAACGAGGAGCAGATCTGTGGGGGATGCCGGTTATTTGACTGCAGTTTCTAGAGCTGCGCAGACTTTGAGGTTTCGAGGCCAGGCCTAGGAAGAGGTCTAGAAAGTGGTAGAAAGCATAGCCAGAAACGCCCAAAACTTCTGAAGTTGCATTAGAGAGAATAACAAGCTCTAACTCTATGCCTTGGGGCATTCACCAGCGTGGACGAGCGGAGGTTAGGACGATCAGCTGGATGAATTATCCCATTCTTGCTCATTATGAGACCTCTTTGTACCCATTTTGGAAACATGCGGGAACAGCTGAGGTTCGGGATGGACACCAGGCCACACAAGTCCCTGACCTACTTGGAGACGGCAATTTTGTGTTCTTATGGCCCTTTTGGTTTTGCACACATGAGCAAAGATGACTTTTTATCCTCTTTACGGGCGGGAGACCTCAGTAAGAATCCACATCTGTTTTGGAAACAAGTCAACTCAGGAAAACTACCCACATGGAGAAGTAATGTGGTTTTGATTGTATTGCTCTCTATAGAAAGTAGTGCACACATATTAAACTGTATTAGACAGTATAATAATAGCTTGCAGTTAGTCTGCCTTTCATCTGGACGTGCTTCACAAACGTCACGTAGATGCAGAAGCCTCTTTCGCTGCCACCGAGGTGCAGCCACCTCTGTTGCATCTCTGTAACTTTGGATCAGCACAGCAGCATCAGGCAACCATCCATCCAGAACTGCTTGTCAGGATGTGGGGAAGCTGGACTTTGGGATCTGAAAGGTTCCTGTCCCCCACACGCCCCCAGTTTAACACCCAGGGAAGAGTAAAATCTGAAAAGGAATGGCTGAACAAGGACTATAGGGAGGCAACTGCATTATGTTTTATTTTAAGGTGATCCCTGCAGTCTCAATCTTGGCTAATTACTTTGGCTCCATCTTAAATGTTGCATGATTAATAGATATGGATGTGTGTTTAACTGAAACCTATCACGTTTGAAGGGAATAATAACAATAATACGTTTTTCCATCCATTGAGATCCAGACCACTTATGATAATTAAAATTGCACGACACTGCCAGTGAGGGTCTTGAGCTAGTTTCCAGTTACCCAGGTAATCCTGTTCTGCCTCCCTTTATTGCTCCAGGGATCTCAAGTGGATACTGGCATTTCATTTTATTTTTCCCTCGTCCTCCTGGACCTGCTGCGTTGTTCTGTAACACAGCCGGCAGCTCCTGTCCCGCGGTATGCTCTGGCAAAGCACTTTCTGATTTGACTGGTGCATCTAGGCCAGACATGGATGCGCGGGATCCCTCCAAAGGCCAAGAGCCCTTGGGATGGCGTGGGGTGCACGTGCTCTGAATCCGACCGGGAGCGAAGGCAGCAGAGGGGTTGAAAATGCTGCTCCAGGAGCACATCCAGCTCCGCTTTGAGTTTTGTCCGCGGGGCCCTTCTTTGGTCAGGGTCCCGCTCATCACTGCCGTGACTCGTTTCATGGCAGAGGAGATGACTGCCGGCCTGTGTTGTTTATACGACGGCGGTGACTAACAGGCTCCGCTCGGCAGTTGCAGGAGGCTTTGTACAAACAAGGAGATGAGCGGCAGAGGGGAGGGATCGGGGTTTGAAATACCGGCTGTAAACACAACACGTTTCAAGTAAAGACAACTTGTAGCAGGGCCATCCAAACTAACAAATGTTGCAAGAGCGGAGCAACAGGGAGGGCGACGCGCGCCCGCGTGCCAGCGCGGAGCTGAGCTTTCACAATAAATGATTAAAGCATGGTTCAGATCCCGTCAAATGGAACGGTGCTAATCTAATCACAATCCATCTGGCACTGCCACATCTGTCCCAACACCTCCACCTCTTCATTTTCAATCAGCCTTAAATAGTACATAATTATTAACGTCTACCCGCCTGTCAGACGGCACGGGGGATTCGCGTATCTCTCCAGATCGGATGAGGCAAGGCACGGATATCGATGGATCTAGCGCCAGGCATGGAGGGCAAGAAGCCTTTTGCCCTTGGTTTCAGTCCTTCCTCAGGCACCGTGGCTGCGGGGACGAGAGGGGAGAGTCGCGCGCAGACCCTCGAAGCCGGCACCCTCACAGCAGACAGTGACTGGCTCATCAGCATCGCTTCTCTCCATCACCTCTTGACTGAGACAATTTACCTAGACCTTGGTGGATTGTTTTTCTCAAATCCAGAGCTCACTGGCGTTCACAGAGGCTGTTGCAATAGTTTTTTTTTTGTCTCTTCCAAGAAACAAGCCAACACCAAAGCCCCAGCTGCAAACACGTCCTGCGCCTTGGATAAAACCTGGGCTCAGACCTTTCCGGGTGGGCTCGTCGCTGCTCCAGGCCGTGCTGACCAGCCAAACTAAGCAGGCCAACATCTTACCAATCCTTAGGATTTTTATTGTGAGTCTCCCAAAATCTGGAGATTTTTAAAGCCTCAGGAATCGTGTGGTTATGTGAAAATCTCGCCTCTTTCCTTTTTTATAGAAAAAATATTTTCTTGTCCTTGTGGCTGAGATAAAGCTCAAAAATATGAACTGGAGCAATGTGAAACCCGGAAAGTAAACACTGGTTTTTCTTGATGATTTTTAAGCTCACTGCCTCAGGTGGGGGAGACATGAACCGTGATTTCCTAATAGTCAGGATTAAAGTCCTGCTTCTGCCCGGATCAAGCAGTCAGGACCAAGCCTCTGGCCCAACCCAAATATCTGCTCGGCTGCAGCTGCTGAGCTCAGCTAAGCCAAAGGCGGGGAGGGAAGAGCCGGATGGCAAAGCTCAAAAACAATCTTAAGAAAGTAGAGCCGAGAGCAAATTCCTTGTGAAAGTTGAGTGAGCCACCCCTGGCTGTTTACAGAATAAGTTACCAAATAACCAGTGTCTTGGGGATATCTGGTGAGCCCTTGAAACAAATATTCATTTTTTTGATCAGCGCGATCGATCCGCGGCTGGCGCGCGGTGCTTAGGTGGATTTGGAGGTTGAAAGGCACTCCGTCGCAGTTCACAGTTTGTTCACAGACAAATCCTGCTGGTTTGTTTGTTTGCGGGCCTTTCTTCTTGGAAAGAGCCTGCTCAGCACGTCCAGGTGAGAAAGCCGCCTCCACACCGCTCTGGGCATTTAAAGCAGGGAAGTTAAAGGCAGATCTGATGGAGGGGAGAGCTGAGCTGTGACAAGAAACATTCCTCTCCTCTGTCTTTGGCTCAGGGGAAACTGTAGGGGTTCCAAGGGGTGCAAATTGCTCCTTGGTGCAATGATGGAGGAGTCCAACCCGTGCCCCAGTGAGGTGGAAGAGCTGAGTAAAAGACCCATCCATTCCCCAGGTCTTCGCCAACTCTGCCAGCTTCCTTAGAGACCCCAAACCGTGACCTGGGTTGGACAAGGTGCTGGGCTCTTGGGTCTGGAGTTTGGGTGTTGAAGGGGGCAACTGCAGTTTGATCTGGTCTGCGTCTATCCCGGCTTTCCAGCAAATGTTGGCCCATGGACTGGTTTGCTTCAAAAATAAGAATAAATCAATGGCTTCTCTTGGCTGAGATGCAAAAGCTTGGGAAATGGCTGTGATTTATAGGGGCTCTGGTTGGTTGGAGTTTCAGGCTTGCTTGAAGTCTGGGGGAAAACGTGGAGGATGCAGCAAGGGAAGGAAAAAACCAAACACCAGCTAATTGAAACCAATAGAGACTTTACTCAGGCATGGGCCATGTGCTCCATTTGTGGATCCTTTCTGGGGACCCTGGACGTTGGGGCTGGCTTTTGCTCCTCACCCTAGAAAGGTGTCCAAGAAGGGGACTGCGCTGCTTTGCTTCCCAGGAAGCCACCCTGGAAGCTTTGTTGGGTTTTGGGTACAAAAGTGGCAGCAGCATGTAAAGCAGCGGCTCTCCCCAGCTGCAGGGCAACCTTCTCAGGCTCCTCGACCACCCCGTCCATGAAATCAACCTTGTTGGGCTTCGAACGCCTCCCCTCGCCCCGTTCCCGTTGCGCTCTCTGCCCCACGGCTAGCATCAGTGGGGAGAGGCTGGGGCTGCAGTCTCGGTGTCTGGTCCCTTACCCCCAGGCACAACTGAACCCATGTCGTTCCAGGAGGCGCAAGCAGGAGCTGTGGGCCCTTGCAAACCTCCCGAGGAGACGCAGGACAGGCCAGGAGAAGGGAGACCCCTCATTCCCCTGAGGTCAAGGACTCTCGCTGCAGGCAGGGCATCCCGTTGCCGATTGCGTGGGAGCTGCCGTTGCTCACCGAAGCGGAGCAACAGGATGGGGTGCAGGGTATGGAGGGGGCTCGCGGGGGTCCCAGGGCAGGGATGCAGCCAGGGCCAGATCCTGCTCCGGCCCCACAGCAGCTGCAGCCAGCAGAGGGCCCGGGCAGCCCACACAGCACCCGCAGCGTCCTCGGCTGCGGCTCCCGGCCCCCACGCAGCCTTCCCCACGCAGCCCGCTTCTCTTACCCCCTTTCTCTTTCTTTCTTCCGTTTTATTGTCTTGATCATCTCTGGACACTGGTTTCGCTTTGATCTCCAGAAACTTTGGCATGGCTCCTAAAAAATATATGTATATATTAGAAAAAAAAAAAAAGGAGAAGAAGAGAAAAGCCGAGCCTTTGTTCCCCACAGCTGTTGTCATGCTGTAGCAAATCTCCACACAGGTATTAAATGCTTACCATTGATCAAACAGCCGGTGGTCCAGCGTTACCGGCACGGACCTGCTGAAGCTGGGTTATTTACACTAGAAATAATTTGGTTCCTGAGGTCTTGCTTGAGTTAAAGAATAAAAAAAAAAAATAAAAGCACAGAGTGGCAGGGAGGAGAGATGGCAGAGCTGCTGTCCTCGCAGATAGCACAGAAGGACCCGAGCCGGATGCTCTGGGGATGCTGCGGGCCAGGACGACACTCCACACAGGGCTGCAGCGCCGTGCGGTGCCACCAAGCCCTGGGATGTTGCTGCCCTGCTTCCTCCCCATGGGTACCCCAAAAACTTCCATCATCCCCAGCCTTGCAGCTCCCACAGTCCCATTGCCCTGGAGCTGGGACATCAGAAAGCCATGCCAAGGGACCTGCCTGGCCTGGGACATCCCACTGAGGACACGGAGGGACACCCACTGCTTGCCAAAAAGGTGAAAGCATCCTTCCCTGGTCCGGCCCGATAGGCCAGGAGCAGATGTGGGGAGAGCCGGGGACAGCGGGAGAAGGACGGAGCTGCGCCCAGGGACCATCCCTGGCTCCTGGCCACGGGCACCGTCCTGGGGCTGCCCCTCGCTGCGGCGGTGAAGCAAAGCGCGGTGGGTACAGGAGCGCAGTCGGAGGGAGAGGCTGGGGCATCGTCTGGCTCCCACATGTGCAGAGGCTGTTAGGAAGATTTATAGGGGAGAATGCGGGGCTTTTTCTTTTTGGCATTATAATAATACATTAGGCTTTTAACCTCTGACCGGGAGCGCTGGAAAGAGGATGATCCAGGCAGCATCAGGCGGCTCCCAGCCCTCTGAGGAAGGGGAGCGGGTGGGGAAGGGTCCCCCCGGTTGAGACCCCGGCCCAGCAGCCATCGCGGGGGCTGGTACGTGGTGCCGGAGGGGTTAACGCGGCGCGGAGGAATGTGAGAGTTTAGCGAGAGGCGTCGGCTGTCTTGAGGTCACCTGTGAGGGATTAGCCGGGCAGGCAGACAGTTGTTGTTTGAGGACTGTCTGAGGCCGGGGAAGGGGTGGCGGTGGGCCGGGGATGGAGAAGGGGGTGGCTCGGGGGGCTGCGGGGAGCGCCGTGGCCCCGCGGGTGGGATCTTCCTGTCCTGCCGCGCCGCTATCAGATGCCGTTGTGAAAGCCCAACTGTAAACTGGCTGTCTTTTCCGCTAAAGAAAGAAATCCATCACCAGTGGGAAGGGGAGGAATGGGAAACGGGGGGAAGGTGGGCTATCCCCCCTGCCAGACCCCAGGTGGGCAGCAGAGATGCTGGGGAGGAATTGAAATGTTGCAGGCATGGCCAAGACCTGGCAGGGCTGTCCACATGTAGGCTCCTTTCGCGACGGAGACCACCTGAGATCTCCCTCCAGTGAGCACCAGGAGACCAGCTGGTTCTTGCTGGTGGGTTCCCAAGTGGAATCTTGACCCCGTTGAACTCCCCAGCTAAACCCCCGTTCCACTGCACTGGGCTGAGCCTTCACGCCCTGCGTTTGTCCGTGTGTCTGAGCTGGCATGCACAGATAGGCCTGTTGGAAACGCAAAGTAAGAGCAATGAACAAGAGGGAGATGTCCGTGTGGACTTCTCGGCCTGGACCGACGGGTTCGGGAGGTTTGAGTGAGAACTGACCTGTCCGCTGAGGCTGCACCCTGGCACCTGGCTCCTCCCAAGCATTTCAGACCCAAAACAACAGTAGTTTTTGCTGTACCTCCAAGCCTGGAGAATAAAACACTAGGATTCATTGCTGGGTTGACTGGTGTGTTCACGTTGAGTGTGCAAGGGCAGTGTGGAGGGGCAGCATTTAGCCCTGAGCCCAATCAAGCTGAGGTTTCATACGCCTTCACATCGTCAAAACTGATCCAAAGGCTCGATCGGGACTGCGGTACCTGCCTCACTGCTGCCTCCCTACTGACTCCCCATAAAACCTTGCTCCCTCCACCACTTTGTCCTCTCTCCTGGCTTTGCCCTCTCCGAGCAGGATCGGGAGATCCTGACTCCTTCCCAGTGGCTTGTGGTTTGAATGAACACATGAATTTTTCCTCTCCCTATTGCTGTAATAGCTGGTGTGCCTCTGAAGATGAAAGGTATTATATGAGGATAAATTCTTAATCATCACAATAATCAATCATTCTTTACCTATAATGTAGTTGAAATTAATCCAGCAGACGAGCAGAGGGCCAAACGGTAATCTGCGTCCTGGGTGTCTTTATTGGCTTGGAAGAAGGCATCTCCCGTTAAAATAAAGAGGAAAGCTTGAAAAAGTGCACCCAGAAGTTTTCCCTTTTGAAAGGGAGAAAACAGAAAAACCTCACAGAATAAATACCTCCTACTTTAAAAAAACCTCATGATGTTTAAAGTCGGTCTCTGGGTTTGGGCTGGATCTGACTCATGGTTTTAAACGCTGAAGGGAGGGTAAGGAGCCGGAATAAGTGGGGAACACCCAGTGCTTACCTGCAGGAGGTTTATCCTTGTGGTTTGTTTGAATAAAGGAGCCCAAGCTGCATTTCAAGGCTTGCAGTTGCCCTTACGCATCGGGTTTACATCAAGGAGACCTCTCTTTTGTGGAGCACTGAGCAGGTTTGGTGATAAACCAGGAGGCCGCGTGTCCTGCCCAAACTCCGATTGAGAAACCTTCTAAGGCAAAGAGAGGCTCCCCGGGGCTAATGGGTGCTTTTATTGCACCAGCGCTGTAATAAAACCCCAAATAAAACCATTTCATTGAAATTAAAATGTAAATGGAAGATTTGTCTCACACCCTATCCCTGCCCTCAGCAGGTAGAAATCCCAGCTCCGTTCGTGCTTCGACAGGCTCCGCGCTGGGCCTGGGAATTGCGCTGAATCCGCCTCTTCTTCCATTGCACGTCGCAGGCGCTTTCCTGCACCGCCCCGGTTGGTCCCATCCCGCTGTGGCGCTGGGTCCTTCACGGCCATGTAGGAGGGGAGAGACTCTGCCCCGGAGAATTTGTGACCTGCGCCAGGAAAAGGTGAGGGGAAGGAACGGGCTCCGGCTTCCCGGGGAGCTGAGCCACGCCATGCGGGGAAGGAATAAATTGCTTGGAGTTTCCCGCTGGGGGATATTCGTAGCACTCAAATTTAATCTGCTTATGCTCCTCGCGCAGTCGATGAATAGGGAGAGGGTTTTTTCCAAGGCAATGGAGAGCACCCAAGGGACCGGGAGACTGGTGACATGGCAGGTCTGGGGGATGGCGACATCCCAGCTGCACCAGCGGCTGGATACAGGGATAACTGGAGCAGCCCCGCTCCTGACTCACCCTTCTCAGCTCTGCTCCCAAGCACAACTCCTTTTCCAGCCTGTTTTGATGGTGTGAAGCAGCTGACAGGACAAATATGTGAGGGTGTGAGGGCCCTCTCAAGATGTCACCATCCCGGCTCTGGTTTGTGGTGGCCAGCACAGGTCCCCGGGGCAGAGGCTGTCGCACCAGGAGATGCTCTCATCTCAGACAGATGCGCAGGCTTCAGGGGAAATCTCTGTTCACATTGGTGATCCTGGGGTCAGAGCCAACCCCAGGCAGCTCTGAGAAGGGATCTGCTTTGCCCAAGTCCATCTGAGGGCTGGTGGCAGCAGGAGCCACCCATCCCTGTGCCCCAAGGAGGACCCACCCCCTGCCCCAGCAGTGGCAGGGCTCAGCCTGGCCAAATGTATCCCAGCTGCTGGCTGAAGGAAACGTTCCCTCAGCCAGTGGAGGGTTTCTGGTAGCGGCCGAGGGACAGGATAATAAAACAGGAAAAAATTAACATGTAAGAAAACATAGCTGCACCTGAAGCAACAGAGGCGAAGAAAGTCCATGCAATTCCCCTCGATGCCAGAAAGGAACTGTAAGTCAGGGGAGCAGGCCGTGCCCCCCTCCCTCCCTCCTGCTCTCGCTAACTCCTATTTCAAAGGCAGACAAACAACACACTGTACTGTGTGGCATCTCCACTCTTAAATCTTCCTGTCTTCGCGTTCGTGTAACGTGAGCCGCAGGGCAGGATCTGACCCTCTCCCCGCGCGGTCCGGGGCGCAGCAGAAATCCCCCGCTTGGATCTCCCAAAGCCCCCGAACAAGCCAGAACGTGTCCCCTCAGGAGGGGCAGCTGGGCCAAAGCACTGCTGATCCTCTGGGCTTTGGGGTCAAACCTCGCGGGCGGCTCCCGGCACCTTCAGGGCAAAGGGTGATGCTGGCACAGGAGCAGCGCGGGAGGGGTACAGATGAAAACTGCCCCGTTTCACACCCAGGCTGCTGCACCGGGCCGGGGACTGTGCCCACCCGCCCCCCTGTGCGGGTGCTCTCTGTAAGCCGCCCTGCCTTTAGCTCGTATTTGGTCTCCGCTCAGACGTGGCAGCCCGAAAGCGCGCGTCCCCTCAGCCGTTTGTCTCCCCACGTCCGACTCGAGAAAGAAGTGGGCAAAGCTGAACCTGCGTGTCTGCACTGGGGGATGAATCACGGCTCTGTGGTGCCCCGTGGATCACCCAGTCTGGGGCTGGAGGCAGTGGGGAGGAGCAGTCCCAGCACACTTCAGTTTTACCTCCTTGCTTCTGTCACCCACAAAAAGTGGGAGTGGGAAGGGGCCCATGGCACCCACCCGGTCAGAGACCCCCAGACTGCCAAGGTGTTCCCACGGGGCAGCACGGCACAGCCACCACTGCCCTCCTCGGCACTGGGACCGGCTTGCTGGGGGCTGTTCTTTGCGTTGCAGCGGCCCTGCGAAGGCAGATCAAACCGCTGGCCGGAGGCAGCTCTGGCTGGAGTGGAGCTGAGACTCCACGGACCAGCGTCTTGGAAGTCATCTCCTGCCGTGGGCCAAGTGCTGCATGGAGGCTGCTTGTGCTGATTGTTGTGCTTTGCTTTCCTTTCTTTCTCTTTTTTTTTTCCTCTTTCCTTCTTGCTTTCTCTCTCTCTCTTTCTTTTGCAAAAAGACATAATCTCTCTCTCCCACTCTCGCTTGCTCTCACTCTGTGAGAGCTGATGCAGTTAATTGGAGCTTCTTGTAAGTGAACATTAGCACAGGCAGAGCCAAGAAGACGTCTTGGCAGCAAAATATCATTATCAGTTCTTGAGCTCCAGCCAAAATCCCCTTGCGGTCAAAACACAATTCTTTAAACTAAACAATTAAAGATTTGTGCAAGTGTTGCTGCCATGAGTTATCGAGGACGGGGAGGGGCTGCTCCGTGCCCGTGGCGGCAGAAGTTAACAGTCCTGCTCGCTGGCGGGGAAGCAGGTGACAGCCTGAAACCTCGGGCAGCGTGGAGGCACCGGGAAAGGGCCCTGGGAAAAATCTGCGCTGTGGTCACATCACGCGCGGGCTCCTGGCGTGATGGACTGCACCGCCGAGCATCAGACTCTCCTGTTCCCAGTGATGCGGTTTTGTTCTTCCTCTTCTCTCTTCCACCTGTGGTAGGAAGTGACTTCTAGGTTTAGTGGGAGTTTCTGTCACAATAAAAAAGCGAAACCTCCAGGTTTTCAGCAGTTTGTCAAAAAATGCACATAAACCCTGTCTCCTTTCCTAAATGACAATGTCTTTTTCTACAAGGACTCTTTCTCATGTTTGTGCACTCAAAACACATAAAAATGAGAAAAAAAAAATTACTATTTTAGTCTTTTTTTTTTTTTCCCCAAGCACAGAAAGATAGCATTTCCCCACTAGATTTAGCTGCTGAAGAGGAGTTTGGGAATTCATCCTTTCCCCTCACAGCACAAAGAAAGGAAAGCATTGCATCCTCTGCAGACCTCTTTCTCCAGGTTGGGCCCTTGTTTCAGCATGGTTCAAACAGGGAAGGAACCGGTGAAAAGGGAAGGGAGTGTGTGAGGGGGAAAATGAGAGATGCAGAAATATTCTCGGCTAATAAAATATCCCCTTTTCACCTTGGGTGAAATCAGCTCCCTGGGGTGGGCGAAGAGGAAGCTGCTTCCCCTTCACACTGGGAGGACAGGGTCCTTGGCACCGTGGGTGCCCCCAAAACACAAAATTGCGGGGGATGAATCGAGGCAGAGAGGCCTGAGAGTTCATATGTCTTGAAAGAGCGGGGATTAGCATCTTTCCAGCCTCTCGACTAATTTCCACCACGTTGGACATTCTTGTTATCCACATAAACGTCCAAATGATGTTTTAATCCTGCCAAGCTCTTCAGACCTTGTGGCAAAGAGCTCCAAGAGCTGGAACAAATTCCAGGGTCAGGATTATTTGTTCCTGAGACTTCTCCTCATCCTCCGAGTGCCCCGTCCATCGGCTGCCAAAGTTCAGCATCTTTTGCTGAGTGCTGCCAATGTTTTCTGTGTGTTATCTCCTGCCTTCGTCTCTCTTCCTATCCCTTCTCCCTGCTCCTATGTATTTGTTCCCCTTGCTTCCTTCTGCCTTCATGTTAGGACCCAGCCCAGGCAGGGCAAAATTATACCAGTGCTGCCTCAGAGAACCAGACTGTCCTCTGTTTCCTCCTTCTCTGATACCCATTTTTTTTTTCTCCTCTCCCGATTCCTTTCTGCAATCTCTTGCCCACACTTCTGTGATGCTTCCATCATCCCTCCTTGCTGCTAACTCACCGAAACAAGCATAGGGCTGGTGCTACGATGACATTCCTATGTATGGTAGCTAATAGAGGAAATAGTAGGTAAAATATTGACTGGTTTAGAGGCAGAAGGTGTGGAAACCTGGCTCTTTGTGTCTCTTATCACAACAGCAATAAAAGACAGTGCACGCTCAGGAGTTTTTGGGAGCGAACGTTCAGCAAGATGGAAAAAGAAACTGGGCCAACACATGGATCCGCAAACCTGCCAGCATCTGTAAATAATAGCAACACCGTTAGGCATCCTGAAACTCATCTGCTGGGGTTTAGGTACACCTGTAATCATTGTAGATGAAGATGAAGCTTCTGTGATGAGAAGATTAGCGAGCTTTTAGGTCTGGTCAGCGCTGAGCTGAGGCTTGGGGCTTGCCGGTGCGGCGTGATGCTCCTGCCAGCCTCTGCTCGCCCGCGCTCGGCGGGATCCTCGGAGGAGGATGGATGTGCCTGCATCCAGGGAAGGGAAAAGCAGTCTCGCAGGGTTGCTAGCGGCAGGGCTGATTTTGCAGCAGAGCTGGCTGGATCAGCTTTCCCCAACCTCTCGTGCTGTCAGCCAGCTGAGCTGCTGGGATTCCTGTGCTGGTACCTGGTTGCAGCACCTTGCTCCCCGTAAAACCAGCGTTGGGTGTGCAGCGACGTGTGAGCCCTCTGCCTGCCCCACCAAAGGGCAAATCCTGCCTCGCCAAACCGGCCGCATTAATGCGACACAAACCACCCGCCGCTGAACTCTCTCAGCCCAGCGTTCCCGCTCACGGGACTGCACAAATCCCAGAGAGCCGGGTCACGCGCCGGGTGCCCTGCCGAGGCGGAGGGGGGCCGGCACACATGGCAGCTGGGGGCGAGGAGGGGTGGGAAGGGAAGGGAAAGCCACGTTTGTGAGCTACCCATCCCCATTTTCCAGGGCTGGGGAGTGTTTGGGAGCAGAGCAAGGGCCGTCGCTTCCATGTGTGTGGATTCCCAGCTTGGAGCTGGGACGGGGAGCAAATTCTGCTGCTGTGAACCAAAACCCCAGCAGTAACGCCAGGGCCACTCCTTTGCTCTTACTTCAAGCTGAAGTAAATACAAATTTGTAAATAGGAATCATCCTCACGATTTGTCAAGATCAGAGGGGGAAAATGTGCGATTTTGCATCCCTCTCAAAGCACGAGGTTGCATCCGAGCAGGGCTCCCTCATTCTGGGCACAGCTCCTCCGAGCCATCATGTCCCCCTCAGCTGCACCCCCTGAGCTTTAACCCCATGCCCGGCTGCACCCAGAGCCAGGTAAAAAAATATTTTTTCTCTTTTGCACTACGTAGCTGGCTGTGGCAGGCTGCGGAGGCCCCTCGCAGCGCTTCCTGGGGACAGTCCCGTTGCCACCTGTTCCTATGGAGAAGGCTTTTTATCACAAACACTTGGTAAACAGCTGCCGCCGGAGCCCCTTTCTGCCTGCCTTACGTTTATTCGGAGAAAGTCAATAAGGAAAAACAAACATTTCTCGTCCTTGTGCACACACGTCCCCTGGCCTGCTGTGCGTGACAGACCGGGGGCTCCCAGATGGTGCCCGAAGCCAGGCCCCGCGAGCACAGCCGCCGGCCTTGCCTTAAGGCAGCTGGGACAGCAAGGAGGACACACCACCTTTCCAAAGGGATTTTCCCTTTTTCCCTTCCCCAGCGCGGGGACATGTCCTCGGTAGCGAGTCCAGGAGGGTCAGACATGAAACTCAAACCTTCATCTCCCGAAGGGGCTTCTTCCCAGCGAGCTCTGGAGGTTGGGAGTTGAGCTTTGGATCCCCCCGTCGCCCTCGCTCGCGCAGGCACCCGCTCCCTTCCCGCTCCCACACGCGCTTCCCTGAGGCAGGGGGGGGAGGACGAGGGCAGACAGGATCCCCCATTGCGACAAGCGCTTGCGGAGACGGAGCTGGGAATTAACGTGCTCAGGCTGTAATTAGGGCTTCAGCACCGTGACACCTTTGCCAGTGTCTTTATTTAAAAGCAGGTAAATTGGAGGCTTCCAGGTTGGGTATGTTAGCGGGGGGAGGTGGGGGTGATGATGGTGAGGAAGGGATGAGACAGGAGGGAATTATTTTTAGTGGCATCCTTGGGCTGTGACAGGTTGACCGAGGCCTGGGTGATGGGTGGGAGATGCAGAAACTTGAAGGAAGTTGGTTGGACTCCGTGGGAAGTATTTGTGTGGGTCCTCTGTCTGTCTGTCTGTTGAAATGGCTGTATGGGGGAGCGGGGAAGGAGGATGAAGCCGCGTGGGTCTGAACCCCCCATTGAAGATCAGGGCTGTGCTTGTTGTATTTCCTGCCCCGTTCAGTCCATCTGCTTCTATCATAGAATTGTAGAATCATAGAAGGGTTTGGGATGGAATGGACCTTCAAAGCCCACCCAGTCCAACCCCCCTGCAGGAGCAGGGACATCTCCAACCAGATCAGGTTGCTCAGAGCCCCGGCCAACCTGGCCTGGAATGTTTCCAGGGATGGGGCATCCACCGCCTCTCTGGGCAACCTGGGACAGTGCTCCACCACCCTCAGAGTAAAAATTTTTTTTCTAATATCTGATCTAAACCTACCTCCCTCTACTTTGAAACCATCACCCCTCGTCCTGTCCCACCAGGCCCTGCTGAAGAGTCTCTCCCCACCTTCCCTGCAGCCCCCTTTGGGCACTGGGAGCCGCTCTCAGCTCTCCCTGGAGCCTCCTCTTCTCCAGGCTGAACAGCCCCAGCTCTCCCAGCCTGGCCTCACAGCAGAGCTGCTCCAGCCCTCTCAGCATCTGCATGGCCTCCTCTGGACCCTCTCCAGAAGGTCCATGTCCTTCTGATGTTGGGGGCTCAGCACAGTTTACCCTCTGCCTTCCTCAGTGGCAGCGGCGTAACGTTGGCTGAGGTAGCAGCCCCAGGAGCGGGGCAGGGACAGGGGCAGGGGCAGGAGTGGGGCAGGGGCAGGGGCTATGGGGAGCTGGTGGCAGGAACTGGACCTCCCGCTGCCCCCACAGCATCACTGCCCGCACACTGCCGGCGTCCCTTCTGCTGGCCCTGCCGCTTAAAACCTTCCAGCCAGGCTGGTTACAGAGACAACTTCAGCATTTGGATCCAGATGATAACACCAGCAGCCTGAAAGTTCGGGGATATTCAGATCTAGACCAATCTCTAGGCTATTTTTTTTTTTTTTTGACAGCTGCTGCCTCTACTTTAGGCAAGGACATTAGCGCCGAGAGGAAAAAAAATTTGATTTTAATGCAAGCCCCAGTAATCAGCTATTTGTGATGGAATTTTATCTGTCCTGGTCTCTAAGGGATGAGAAGCAAGCAGAGAGGAAAGAAGGGTCAGAAATTAGTATGCAGAAATATCTGATCAGCCAAAGTAATTTTCTTTAATAATCGTATTCATACTGGCTGCTCTCCGCTCACTAGAAGAATTAAGTATTTAATAGTAATATATTTCATCTGGCAGCAGTTCCGTTTCGTTAGGAGCTGCGATGCCTCGCCGGGGTGGGGGTGGGCAGGGGAGGCAGCGGTAGGAGGGCCCCGGCGCGGGGCGACCTGCCGAAAGAACAAAGCTGCCTCGCGCGCCAGATTCATCGGCCGGGGGTCCCGGGGGGCCAGCGGGCCCTGCCAGCCCTCCCCGCTGCCCAGCGCCCGTCAGGGATCGCCGGCGGATGTGGCATGGCACAGACTGAGCTCGTTATGGAGCGATAATTAAAGAGGAGTGAGCATCTCTCGCAAGGGGAGGTGAAGTGTCGGGACCGGCCGGTGCGGATGTGGGAGGAAGGACCTGCCGTGGACCACCGACATGTGTTTCACGTTGGGCCCCGTGTCGGAAATCCTGTGCTGCATCCTCCGGGCTGCACCACACAGGAGGTCACACCAGAGAGGCAGCAGGTTTCTCCTTGGCCTTAAAACCCGGGGTTCTGTAGTTGCCAGGAGATACACTAATTATTATTACTGGCATCCATTCAGGAAAGTGTTTAAACGCGTGCTTAACTTAAGCATGTCCATAAGTCCCGTTGAGTCTGATGGGACTTAACTACATGTTCAAACACTGCCCTGGATATTGATGTTTTCCCAAACCAGTGATTATTCACAACAATCCCCCAGAAAATGCGAGAGACCCCCAGAAGCCTCACAGCCCAGATCTGCCCGGGTGCCTGCCGTGTCTTCCTGCGGTCTCCAGCCTTGCAGCACCTCAACGCCTGGGTCAGAGCAGAGGGACCCCGTGACAGCAGCACATCTGCACCTTTTTACAGGCAGGGTTGTTCTCCCAGAGGCCACATGGGTGGGAGGCACAAGGGAAAGCATCCCTGGTCGTCATCCTGAGCAAGGGAGCGGGGTCATCCACCCTGTGCCAGCCCTGCCTCTAACACGCGCCAGGGTTTGCACGTGCAGGGGGGGCTGGGTGAGAAATACCAAGGAGAAATTAATCCGTATTTGCTCAAAAAGAGACAGAGAGAGAGAAATTCAAATCCTCTCTGTTCTTTTAAAAGCACATGATATAAACAGATGGAAAGTGATGCTGGCAATTCACATCACTCAGTCTGGAATGAGATAGCGGAGCGTTAAGCGGACAGTTCTCCAGGCACAGGGGAAGGAGGCAGCGGGGTTTTCAGGGTGACCTGGGGATAAACTGCCACAGGAAGGTGGGAATTGCGCTCTTCTGGGCCAAACTCTTCTGGAAATAACAACAGCAAAATAATGTCACAAACCCTGCTTTCTGGACTAATTACAAGCAAATTATCAATGGCAAAGAGCACACGTATTGTGTGATTCAAGAATAGGTCAGACCTATTCTCTTTCTTTCTTTCTTTCTCTCCAAAAGTTTTGCACTTTATTTTCCCAAATTTGCTAAGCTGAAGAAACCAGCACACCTTCCCTTTTGCTCCCTTTATCTCACTTCTGTCCATCCCGGCTCCTGCATCTGCTCCGGTGACGTGGTCTCTGCAAAAACTGAGGTGCGAAAAATTGACAGCTCGATGGAGCTTGCAAATGCCGGAAAATATCGTTCAGTTGGAAAAAGATCCGGTGAACTGGGACTTGGCTCTTGTGGTAAATACACCGCAGTGTGGGAACAGCCAGTAAATAAACAGTATAGCAGGGGATTAGAGGTCTCTCATGGCAAAAGTAGTGAACGTTAGGGAAGTGATGGGTTCAGAAAGTGATGGAAAACTCGGAAGCAATGGAAAAACTCCACGGGGTCCCTGCTGATAAGCAGGACAGGTGATTTAGATTGTGGAGCTCTTGGATTGTGCATTCAGGGTTTTCATGGTGATCTGGGTTTGCCCAGGACACGAACACCCTCCTCAGGGGGACAGGGATGCAACTGACACCATTTGGGGCTTCAGGCGTTCCTCGGTGCTCGCTCCTGTCTGGCCAAACCTTGCTCTCCTCTCCTTCTCCTCCTGGATGACCGTTCAGACAGACCCTGGGCATGGGTGAGGGGAAAGGTGTGCACACCCTGTTCTCCTGTCCGCACCGCGCCTTCCCCGAGTCACCGGACAGACAGCGACATGCTGTGCCCACGAGAACGGCCGCAGCTCGGTGCATACAACCAAGGATGCTCCGAGCGGGTGGGGGGGTGCATGGTCACCCTCCCGGCTCCCACCGAACCCCTGATTTATCCCTCATCCAGCAGCACCCCGTGATGCCAGGCCCCTCCAGCGGGTGCTGGCTCCTTTCTCACCTCCCTCTTTCCCCAGCAGCGTGGCCTCCTGCCCCCCCGTGCCTCGCCGCTCCGGCGCCTTCGGGGATGCCGGCGGCACGACAAGAGCAAGCTCTGGATGCTGCCTCTCTTGCAAAGGCCCGTGCCCATGGTCCAGCTCCCGGCGAGCACCCTCATCCCTCTCCGGAGCTGGTGACCCCAGACATCCATCCTGTGCGCGTCTCCCCTCCTTCCTCCCCTCCTTCCCCGTCCTCCTCCTCCTCCCCAAAGCGCGGTCTGCGGAGCGCGTGTTTGTGAGCTCACAGGGAACGGCGGGACACGGGCCTTTCTCTCGGCTCTAATGAAACCCTTTAATCATATTCAAATAGGTTACTGTTCAGGGGGAAAATAGAAATATGGATTTGATAGCAATAAATTTCCCTGGCTGGCTAAGCCCAGTTCTTAATTGTCCTGTCCCAGGGCTCGCACATTTCATTGTTCGTTAGGTGCTTAAGTCCCTGCTCTCATTTTGTGGCGGTGACATTACCGCTGATGGCTCTAATACTCTCATAATTTGAAAGGGGATTTGCATGATAGAACGCAGAGTATTAAAAGAAAAAGAAAAAAGGAGAGTTAAAAAAAAAAAAAAAAAAGGAGGGAGGGGGCGAAGAAGGAGTGTACGGGGGGGCAGGGGAGCGGATTCAGCTTTCACTTAAAAAAAAAAAAGTCACTTTCTTCAAAGTCAAATCATTGTTTTCATTAAAGTGAAAAAAAAAAGTGTCTCTTCTGCACAGTCAGTCCGGCCTGGCGCTGGTATTATCCTTATTGTTGCTAATGGTTATTAATTATTATTATCCTGCTACACAGAGCACTGCGGACGTGATGTCCCCAATGTCCTTGGGACAAAGAGAAAAAAAAAAAAAGCAGAGTGTCCGAGCCGGGGCGGGTTCCTGGCAGCCGGTGGTGTGAAGTGAGAGGGGTTTTGTCATCGGCTCCAGTGCGAGGGTGTTTTGGCAGGAGCCGTGGCAGGTGTCCCCTGCCAAGCGGGGTCTCCGTCTCAGCAGCTTGCTTTTCTTCTGGTGTGCCTTGACGTGCGCCGCCCCGCTGCCTTGACCCCCCCACGCGCTGGGTCAAGGGGTTATTTGGGTAGAAAACACAAAAAATCAAATCACCCTGCTGCCTGCTTTTATCCCCAAACTTTGGTGAATGTTTAGAGCTGAGCCCAAGTATGTCATTGTTGCTCAGTGTCCAGGAGGCTCAGACCCACACGCGCGTTCCACCGCTGCTGGGGAGTCAGGTCGGGTTCTGCACCGCTGTCTCCGAGGGGCTGGAAACCAGACCCAACTCCAGAGCTGAATTTTCCTCGTCGCTGGCTTTTGAGGCCAGGAAGAACCATTACGCTCATCTGAGCTAAAAGTACCAGACCTCCTCCACACCTGGGCTCAGAAATCCTGATGTGGTTTTGACAGCGGCAAACCTATCTCTGTAGAAGAAGAGGGACGCACGTCTGCAGGCTGTCGTTTTGCACCATGAAGATTGGGGGGAGCAGCGATTTCTGTCGCTGGCACAGAGACCCCCCAGGCCAGCGTCGCACCCCTGCGCTGTCGATGCCGCGGTTATCAGCCGGCACAGTGCCCTGTTGTGATAGCTCCCTTCGGTTTGGTTGGCTGCTTTTGCCCAGCCATGGAGAAATTTATCCCAACTCTTGACAGCGACTCAGTTGTTAATTTCCTGAAAATAATCTGCAGTCTCAAATCTCTTTTTGAGGAATTTTGCTTTTCCCCTTGCTGGCTGGTGCGGGGAAGAAACGCCCCTACATCAGAGACCAACAAGATTTCCCTTGAGCAAGCCAGAAATGGCCCAGCCTTTCCCGAGCCGGGAGCTGCCTCCACCTATATTTATGGAGCGAGCGCTCGCCAAGCTCGATTGCGGCCACGTCGCCCAGTTCAGGTCCAGCTTTGGACCAGCAGCAGTCCACAGGCCACCACCTAACTGGCCATGTCTTGAAAGAGGGTTTGTGCCTGCCGACACATCTCCAGCTGCCCTTTCCCTTCCCGTCTCTTTCACTTGGGAGAAATGCCTAGAGAGTATCTGCAAACAAAAATGAGCCCTGAGGTAAAAATCCCATTTTTTCACGTTTTTCTGTGGAGACCACAGGTGTATTCTGTAGTTGGTCTGAAATTTAACGTCGGTGCGTGAACACACACTGCGGTGTTCCGGTGCTGCAGTGCACAGGAGTCTATGGGAATGCTTTATCCGTCGGGTGTTTATTTTCTAACATAAAGTGGCAGTCAGAGATGTATTAATTACTGTTACAATGCGCAGAGATCGTATTTTGGCTGCTGTTCTCTCATCAAGCAATATAGCGTCATTCAAGGTGAGAAGGGCCCAGTGAGTGAAAATCAGCCCAAGTCTATTGATCTGAGCAGAACTGGAGGCATTTAGCCTGGTTTGGGATGCTGCTTTCACACTTGCCATCCTCTCTTTTCCCTGTAGCTCTGTCATCTGTCCCAGGCTGTGCAGAGACGTCGGCAAAGCCCCAGGCCGTGCATCCAGACGCTTTTCTGATTTCTCCATGTTTGCACATAGGCTCTTTCCAGGCTTGTTTCAGTGGAAAGGATCCTCTGGCAATTCATGGAGCTAATTTTAGCCCCAGAGCCACGCGCTGAATCCCTCCCACAACGTCAGGTATTTACCAGCTGAATTCACCATATGGGAGGCACCGAGGTCCCCTTGCTGGGCTCGCCCATCTCACCCAGGGCTTCCACGGGACAGGGCTCCCGTCCCAGGGAGGAGTATTGCTGTGCCTGCTTGTTCCCAAGGCTGCTCACCACCCATTTCTGGGAATTTCACCATCCCTAATGCCCATGGGAAAGAGCCCAAAGGGCTCACAAAGAGCAGAAATTTGTATTTGTGTGGCTGCAACCCACAGACACTCAGACGGTCTCGGCACCCAGCCTTCACGCTGTCAAGGAGTGCACCGTCACATTCCAAAATTGGGATGGATTTGGCCAGCCCCATCCTGAGCTGTTTGCCCTGCCCTTGCTACCAACAAATCCTCCGGCAAAAGCACGTCCAGGTTTTCCTCGCTTTGTTCAGCCCAAGCCTGGAGCAAGAGCCAGGGATTAGCCACAAGCAAAGAGCTCAAAACCTGCCGGAGAGGTGCAGCGAGCCGGCCGGGCTGGAGCACCCTGCCCTTTGCGGGGAGAGGGATGTGAATCCAGCACGTGCGCCGGTAGATGTTTAAATCCAGAGAGACCCTTGAGAGCACGAAGGAGCCAGTTAGCGGTGCGTTGAAGGAAGGATCCTGGTCAAAATAGGAGCATCTCATCTGTCTATTCTATTTTCATCACTGCGATGTTGGACCACTTCCCACTAACATATTTACCCAGCGAGGTGACTGCCATCTGTCTCCTCTTTATTAAAATACTCCAGGATTTTCCCCCATGAGTCGTCGTCCTTGGGAATAGGAAGAAAGGATGTCAGCGAGCTGGAGGGAGGACTGGGAAGTGGGTCATACCCTTCAGGAGCGCTCTCAGCCCCTCCAAACTGGGGCATGCCGCCATTCCGGGGACACGGGGCTGCTTGGACTCGGCCGCGCGACGGATCCCGGGGCGTTTTTTTGCCTAAAGCAGCCATTTCAAACGGTGCCGTGTACGCTGCCAGCCCCCACCGTGCGGCAACTTGTTCCCCGATTACGTCACCCTGCATAAAAGGGAATTATTCAGACCTTCGTTTCAGCTGAAACAATACTGCAAATTAGCGAAACGTGTGCCCTGCTCCCCACCGGCCCCGCTCCTGCCCATCTTCCGCGCACCGGGGCCTGCCTGGTGCAGGTTGAAAGAAGACCTGCGCCGAGGTTCGGGGGATTAAGTCGCTGAAGCCCATTTTGTGGAGTTTTGAAAAACGCCCGTTTCCTTTGGAAAGAAGGAAAAAAAAAAAAGGGGCGTTGGAACAGGCCCCACCGCGAGCAGTGGGTGCAGCAGCACCGGGGAGATTCTCCAGCGGCGCTGGGCTCTGTTCGCAGCACCCTGCCCACCCCGGCCGGGCTCTGCAGCTTCTTCGTGCCCCTCTTGCTGCCCCCGCGCTCCGTTGCCTCAAACTCCCAGCGTTTTGCTAGCCACAGGTCTGCGTAGCAGCCACCCACGCCACCAAAGCCTCGGCAGCCTCCACCACCCAAGGAGGTGGCCGTGCCCTCGCGTTGCCACCCCAGGGCCCTGTGCAGCTCTCGACGGCGTCCCCACCACCCCCAAATTGTCCCCTGTGCAGCGGAGCGGCGTCCCCACCCTCAGCCTGCCCTCAGGTGGATGGTGGCATACGGGACATCTCCCAGCGCATCTTTCACCGCCGCCATCCCAAGCCCCCCTCACCCCAAGAAAGCACCAGAGCCGAAGTGGAGCTTAAATATTTTTGTTCTCTCATTCACTTAGGGATGGGGGGGAGGAAGAAAGGGGGGAGAAGGGAGAAGAAGGGAGGGGGACAAAGGGGGTTTAATAGGCTCCAGTGACAGCACAATGTCCACATTGGGAAAAGATTAATGACGAAAATTAATCGCATGACCTTTCTTTCGAGGAGCTGGAGGTGAGGCGAGCCATTAAAGCCTCTTATGTTGTAATTAACGTTTGAGGGGAGAAAAGACTGGCTTTAGAATGGATGTGATCATTTAATTAGGGTTATGCGTCAGTGCCACAACAGGTTCAGAGAAGTCATAATTTAACTATAGCTTTAAATTACACAGTCAGAACGCGGATGGCAGGATTTAATGGCAGGGAAGCGCTGCCACCGAAGAGTAGGGAAAACAATTAAATAAACACCTCGAACGGGAGAAGGAGAGGGGAGACGGCCGCGGAGGCGATGTCCTGGGCAGGGAGTCGCAGCTTGGGTTCGTTTGAAAGGGAACCCTGTAAAATCGGAGCAGGGCAGACCTCAAGCCGCCTCCATCCAGCTATCAGCCTCATGTGTCCTCACCGATCAAGGTTTCCAGGGCAGTGAGGTCTCTCCCTCAGCCCGGTGTTAGTCCACCGGCCCCGATTTCCCCTTCTTTCACCCCAGTGGACATGGGCTGTCATGTGGTTGATGGTGGGCCGCTGTTGCCCAAGACGCTGTCTCAGCAGTACCTGGTATTTGATGCACAAGGCACCTTGACATCAACACCAATGAGCAAAAGCAACACATCTTTGCAAATCTAAGATTTTAGGAAAAAGTTCAGGATTTCTTTTTCCCTTTCAGGAGAAGAATTAGAAAAAAAAAATCCAGAGAAATGCCTGGTTTTCTCTTCACCTACGTAGAGACGTCCACTCGGCGAGAGCACCGGCTGCTCCAGCGCTGCTGCGGGAAGCAGGTCTTTGCGGTCGGCGAAAGGGGAATGAAACGAAAGGGGAAAGGCACAGCATCGGCACCGCGTCCTGCTGGGATTTTTTGGGAAGGGTCGATTCAAAAGGGAAAAGTTGGATTGCGTTTGACTTCGGCGCAGGGAAGAGGTTTAACAGCTACCCGGTGCTGCACGGGCGGGTGTGTGTGTTAGAGAGGAGGTGAAGGTGGATGTGTAGAGTCTTGGAAAATTATATGTGAGAAATGAGTGTCATGATCAAGTGCTGCATATTGGATGGATTATTAAGGTTCAAAATTAAAACATATACAATATTGCCGATGCCAAGAGCTCTCTAATCATAAATCAGTTCCCCTGACCCCTTTATAATCATGAGATTGCCCTAAAGAGCATGAGATTTTACATAATAATAAATGTGAAAGGTTTTTTTTTTTAATTGGCCTTCTGGTTTTTTGAGCCTGCAGTGGTCACATTTTCCAACTCTTCTTGGCGATCAGAAGGATGTTTTATTTGTTTTGTAGTGAAGGTGGAGGTTCTTCTGTAAGGCCGTATCTTTATGAAATTATGCTTTAGGAAAGAAAACCACATTTCTCATGAGCCCCTTCTTTGGCAACACACCACACAGAAGTGAAAAACTGAAACTCTGAGATCTTGGTGCTGATGCTGAACTGTCTGCATGGCACAGGCTGGGCAAGCAACGCAGGAAAATGGCAAGTTAAATACTGTGAATCAGAGCTCCTTAACTTGGGAGTAAATCACAAACAATTCTCTGGCTTCAGTAGGGGTAGAAATCTGAAGTGAATAGTTCTCTGAATCTAGCCAGCTGCTTAAAACAGGATGGTATTCCTGCTAAAAAAGGGAATTTTCACATTCTCCTTTCCTTTCATCATTCACTTTGGTTTCCCTCTTGCTTTTGCTCACTGCGGGACCGTTATTCCTGATGTGCACCTTTCACTTTGCTTTTTACCTTTCAGTGAAGGTCCTCCTCTCTTCGCACCACGCCGTCAGGTTTGGGCTGCGAACCCTTGCTTCTCTTCAAGGAGAATCCCTGAAGTTCTTCCAGCACATCAAAATTGTGAAGGAAACCCCAAAGGCTAGCGCGTTATTAACCGTAAGCTTTGCAAAACCCTTTCTCTCCCGGCACCCTGTTCTGAGTGCCTCTTGGTGAACTGGTGCTATCCCAGTTAACACAAGCCAGCTTCGTGTCACGACCGCTGGCGCTGACAGCTCCTGCGCTGCTCTCCGGGAGCGTTCCCTTCCAGCACGCTGCAGAGCGGCGCGTCGTTCCCCTCTCCGGCAGTCACACACCACGGCCACGCTCCTGCTCAGCGCTCAGCAAAGCGTCCAAGCGCCTGCTTCCCTCGCAGAGCGGGGTGAAGTCCATCCCTGCTTAGCAAAGCACTTGAGACAAAGTGCTCTGCTAAATCTGAGCCAAATGCAATTCCGCGCTGCATAAACAGAGGTGTCCACTTGTCAGCGAGGCTGCGCAGATGCCAGAGGACCTGCCTGTGAACGGCCCCGTCAGCCAGGCCTCTGCCTCGCTTAGCCCCGCGCCTCATCGCCGAGCAGCGCGCAATTTGAGCTGAGTAGCCCCCAAATCCCAGCCAGCAGCAGGGACCCGGCTGTATCCAAAATCCTTAGTGCTTTTGGTTTTGGGAAATGAATGCTCCCATCACTTCTGGATTCAGTTTTGGAAAAAAAGCCACTGGTCTCCCAGCTCTGCCTGTCTCTGCCATCCCCACGTGGCCGCCAAACCTTCCGGAGCAGCAGGTCGCTTTGCGCAGCCTGTGCAGGACTGTTCGTGTCACCGGGGCGTTGTTCCTGCTCTCACGTGTGGTCAGTCCCGGTGCAGGCAGACAGGACAGGTGGGCTGTTTTCCTATGGGACAGCAGTGAAAAGATTTAGCATTTTTCTGTCCCTACTGCTAGAGAGATACAGAATAAATAACAAACAGGTCTGCTCTGGAGCAGAGTGCTTCATTTATCCGGTTACTTTGTGCTCAGCAGGGATATTTGCATGCTCAGATGTGTAGAGGGATAGGAACGCGCAAGAGCATCTCAAACCCATTGCCTGCTTCATCCCACATCCTCACACTGCTGTACATCAAAGTTGTTGCCTAATTTTCCCCTAAACGCCTGTCTCTGCAAGAAAGCCTAGGATTTGGGAAGAACCAAGTGCAAAAAAAAAAAAGCATCAGTCACTCCAAGCCCACATTCTTGGAAGCTCCATCCTTAGGGACACACCGGGACCCCTGTCACTGCTGCCCTGGGCCCTGCCCTCCCCGGTGCCCGTGCTGGCCCACGTGCTGCCGTGCAGAACCCTCGTCAATCTCGGTTGCTGACTGCCCCGTAAACCCCAGCGCCCTCGGAAGAGAGAAAAAAATGGAAATGACTTCTCTCCTTCACGGAGGTCTCGTGGCCTTAAAACTTAATAGTCTCTCAAATGCCGTAATGCAAGAGGGGACTTTTATGGACTCGACAAGGGATAATATTATTAAGGTGTGTTATTATATTAATTCCAATATTTCATGAGATGGGGCGGGGGGAGAGGGTGAAGAATAAAACCTTTCACTGGGGAGTTCTGGGTTGTCTTATCCCTCCTCAGGGACGCGCAGAGGGGTCAGTGATGGCTGTCGGGGCTCGGGTGGCAATGCCACTGTCACCACGTGCACTTTCTCCTCCTCCTTCTCTCTTTCCCTCGTCCCAAGGCAGACATCGAGAGTCCAAGTGGGAGGTGCAGGCCCAGGACACCTCTTCCGCCTGAAGCACGATGGGTTCAGAGGGGACAGCTGGGTAAAGCTGACTAATGACAAGAACCATGGCTGGCTCAGCTCTGGAAGGATGAAGAGTGCTTTTTTGCACTGAAATTCCTTCAGGAAGGCCTCAACAACCATGAAGGCTTCTGGAGGGGGTGAGCAAGCGTCCCAGGTTGTCCCCATCCAGCCATCTCCACCACAAGCAGCGGCAAAGGCAGTCCCAGCAATCTTCCATTTGCCACTTACTTGTTTCCTTTTCTAATCCCATCTCTTTCTCCTTCTTTCTGTATTTGCCTTTTCCCTTCTTTTTTTCCCCCTCTCTAGTTTTCCTTACCTCTCCGAGCCAAAGCGCTGGCTGGTATTTTGGAGTCAAGCCACTGCCCAGCTTTCACCGTGTGTGGGCAACACCAAACAAACAGACTGTAAATAAAATACCCTCTCTCTCACACACGCACATATTTTCTCCATTACCTCCGCTAATACTGTCTTTCTTCCATCTTGAGTTCAATGTTGTTTTTTGTCTCTCCCAAACCCCTCCTCCTCCTCCTCCCTGCAATTTATTCCAGCTGTGAAAACCTTTCTGCCATCCCCTCTGCCACACGGGCGGATAGGTGAGTGGCAGCGAGAGAAGCCCCTCTAAGCCACTGTGGTTAATCTATCCCACATGTGCGACTTGGCGGGCGGCCCGCGCCGGAGCCCGGCCGGACTGCGCGGCTCCCGCTGAAATCAGCCTGGCCCTTTACGGGCTCTGGCCCAGCCGCTTCCCTCCCCGCGCCGGCGGAGCGCAGCACCGGGGGTGAAACGGGCCATCGAGGTCGGGGTTTTTTCTGCATCCTCTTTTGCTCGGTTTGATGGTGTGGTCTGAGCCACAGGGACGAGGTGGAAGCCTGCGGGGAGGAAGGGGCACAAGGAGGACAAGAGAGGACGAGCCACGAGGACACCTGAATATCTTAAGTCCCCGCGCTGAGCTGAAGGATGCCACGAAGCCAATATTTGCTCATCTCAATACCTTCAGGTAACACTTTCTGCTTCAACATCAACCTGTTGGGAACAGGCACCGTCCTCCCCATTGGCGCTGGGGGAATGGCACTGCACCAGTTGGGGTGCCTCATCCCACATCCCACCCTGAACCCTTCTCAGGGCTGAGGGACTAATTTGGCTTTTCCATGCACTGTAACCACATGCCAATTCCCCCTCCACAAGCTGGGAAAGGGACCCAGGAGCCCTGACATCCCAGCTGGATGCACTGAACTGATCAGCTCTAACATGTTTAGATCCCTCTGTGGCTGATGGAGACAAAAACGCCGTAAACCCCGCACATTATTCCAGTCCCACGACGCTGCATTAGTCAATAACACATCCTTGATCGTAAGCACGGGCACGCATAAAAAGATCAGATCATCAAATCCTTCCATCGCTGTGTTGTATTTTTTTTTTTCATAAATACCTATTGAGGCTTTTGCAAAACAGAAGAGAGAAGCGTGTTTGGCGGTTGGCAGAACTTTGTGCGGGAGCCAAAGCGCCGTCCCGCCTGCCAGATCTATTTGTCTATCGCTCGGAGCTGCCAGTCAAGGCACCGCCGCCGGCACCCGAGGGACGGCTGACAGCACGAGCCCTGGAGATTTGGGGGGAGGGAGAGCCTCCCTAAACCTTTAAAGACCACTTTATTGAACAGATAGCTTTAGTTAAGCGGTGGTTCCTGCTGGGCTATTTTCCTGGCTTCCCTGTGGTCTCGACACCGAGCAAATAGACAGGAATTTCCCGTCGCAGCCCAGGGGTGTGGCGAGAGGAGAGGTATAATTCTCGCTTTCAGGCAGGTTTGAGGCAGAAGAGGGACGTGCCCGTTGTCCTGTGGTGCTAATTGCCATGCTTGATGTGGCCTCAAGGCTCTCTTGAAGTGGCTCTGTCTGACCACGTGGCTTGGCCAGATTTTGGGCTAATGAGGATCTTTACATGCCCCTTTGCCCCACCATTCTCCATCCCAGGCCGCTTTTCCTTGCCCAGGCTGTGCTCCCATTCGCACTTGGAAACAGGGAAGACCTCAAGGAGGCCATGTCTTCCTGGTGACACCAGCTCAACCTGGAGATCTAGAGAAACATGCACAGCTAGGAGCACCTATCCAAAATCAAGCCACCACTGGCTCCGCACTCATCTCCCACCGCTGAGACAGTCTCGCGTGTGCATGCACCAACACCGCAATATCTGCAGGGCATGCAACCTTCCCACCCTCAGATGACAATTGATCTGTGATTGCCCAAAAAGAAAGCAGGGCAGATCGATCTGTCCATCCACCTGCCAACCACGCTTTTGTCACCTGCCTCTCACCTTGCTATCACAGGGCTGCAAATGCAAAAAGAAAGCAGAGTCTGTTGGAGGACTGACGCGTGTTGGGCCATGATGAGTTGGTTACCTTCAACATGGGTTGTTTAAATAAAGAATTTTAAAAGGCAGGAACTTGTAAAACAAATAAATAGAAGCTTCTCTTACGAAACCAGTGTCTGAGGCAGAGCAGAGGATTGCTGTGCTAGAAGAAAGCCACATTTCCTAAATGAAGTGCATACGTGGGCCGCATGTTGCTCAGACACCAGCGAGGTCCTGACTCCTCCGAAGTGAACATCTGCTCAATAAATGTTGTCTCCCACCTGATGGAAGCAGTTGAGCAAAGGTGTGGATTTGTTCCAGATGGAGAGCGTAGGTGCCATCATCTGAATTGGAACCAAAAAATCTGTGTGTTGAGCCCTGCTGAAAGGATTGTCTTCCTCCCCGCTCCTGCTGCTTCCAAGCAGGAGGCGATGCCGAAAATGAAAGGATAAAGCGCCAACCTGTGCTCTCCTCGCCGCTCTCCTGTGCATTTTCCCCGCTCTCCTCCTTCCCCTGGCCCCTGGCTTGCTTTGCACAACCGAAGCGCGGTGGTGAGGTCCTTCCCCTGCGCTTGGCCCTTTGTGGGGACCTCCCTGGTCATTGTAAAGAGCAAAAAAAATTGACTGCCAGATGAAAATCCTACTGCCTAGAGGGAAACGGCTTATGCAAGGCGTAAAGCCCCCTTAGCACCTCTGCGAGGTTTGGGCCTGGGTGCTGGGATGGGACCCCGGGGGATGGAGGAGCTGAGAGGGTGCAGTGAACCCAGGAGGGGAGCAGACCTGTCCCGCGTAACTCCTGGGATATTGACTGCTGGGACATGAAGGTGGGGAGAAGAAAGGAAAGTAATAGCCCTGGATTTCCCCCAGATGTGTGGCGGGCCCACATGATTGATGGCATCTGTCTTTTGCTTTATTAAACTTGTGCAGCCATGTTCAGCCAGGGATTTGCAAGCGGCTTAATGAGTATTAGGGAGGAATCTCCTGGCAGGACGGGGAGATTTCAGGGGTTTGCCGAGCCACTGGCAGGAAATGTCCTGCACAATGCAGCATGTCTTGCGGGACAGGGGCTAGGGCACCGGGAGCAAAGGGAAGGGCAGAGGGGTGATGTCTGCAGGGACCCATTGCTGGAGATCGTTCCCTCGTCCTGCAGCAACGGGACACGGGTGCTCCGGGTCTGGACATGGGTGCTAGCAAAGGGAGCCAGCAGCAGGCTGGGAGGAGGGCTGGGGCTGTCTAAGGAAAACCTTGGTGCGGAAGTGGGCCGGGACGTCGGCAAGAACTGATGCCAGCAGCCTTGGTTTGCTGTCGAGGTCCTGAATCCCAGCTCAGAGCGCAGATAGGAACATCCTGAGTGACAGGTCACTGGTGTGTTTGGGGACAGGCTGGTGCGAGAGTCCCTTTCCCTTGGGGCTCAAACGGCATTTTGAGAGACGGGTGAACCCAGAGCCTGAGGTCTGTCCCGGTCTCTGCTGCTGGGTCAGACCCCTCCTGCGCACGGGCTGGTCTGCACAGCCTCTGCCTCCTCCGCTCCTCTTTGGTGGGGATCTCGGAGTGTATGACCTCTGTCATACGCCTGCACGTCTGGTTAGAGTAGATGTGCGTGCACACGTGTGCGTGAGTGTGCACACACAAGTAATATTCGTGTTATCCGTATGCAGAGCGGGGAAAGCTGACACAGAACTTCTCATCTGCAGACATTTGCAAATTAAAAGCCTATTAAATATCAAAGTTTCTCAGATGCAGAGGAACATGGTGCCCTCCCCGTGCCCCCCGACCCAGGACATCACTCCGGGATATCTCCAGGTTGATTCTGCATCCATGTTACATGAACCACTGTGTGAGGCACCACCTGCACAGGGCACCGCTGCTGAGCTGATGCAAGGCCACGGAAAAAGCTTCCCATTCCTCTGCCCTGAGCGCTGGAGATACACAGTGCCTCTGTCATCTGCCAGCGCCCGCTGCCTTCCAAATCCTGCCTGTTATGTTCCCTTCTTTCCCTTGTCTGCATCACCTTAAAGCCTTCTTGTGACAGCAGACACCCCTGGAGCAGGCTGCAGTACCAAACACTTGGCTTTTTCCCCTGCCAATCTCTGCTTTAATCCCTTTCCTACGTCACTCCCGGCTCCGTCCACACCCTCTCCACCCCGGGCACGTCACGATCACAAGTCTCTGCACAAACCCAGGTCTCTGACGCACAAACAGCGTTTTGAAATGAAATCAGTTTGGTTTCTTTCCATTCACATCCTGATTTTCACTTTTGGGGGTTGGGGGGGTGCTTGGTTTAAACCGTTTCCCTTGCCCACAGCAGCTGCACACTTCATTTTGGGTTCTAAAAGAAAGCTGTGCGTCCTGGGTACCACTTCCAGTGTTAATTTTAAAGAGTTTCCAAAGAACTTACAAAAAAAAAAGGGATTTCAGGAGGAAGCCAGCCCAGAGCAGGGGTTCGCAGTGGCGGCCGTTCCCGCCCTGCCGTGTCGGGGCTGACCAGGAGCCCGATTCCCTCCTCCAAGGCCTTGAGGAAGCAAAGCCGGGAGCTCCAGCCCAGCCCCAGTCGGGAACGTGCCCTCTGGCCTCCCATCCCTCCATCCCTCTTTCCTCCCCGCTGCCTCCCCCTCCCTGCCTCTTCTCCAGCTTGGTTGTTTTTCTTATTTTAATTTTTTTTTTTTTTTT
>WHYT01017768.1:387874-403490 GCA_009806455.1 Tetrax tetrax
GGGGGGGGGGGGGGGGGGGGGGGGGGGTGTCAAGCAGGACCCTGGGCTGCAGCTGGGGACGAAGCCAAGGCTGGTATGCGAGGGTGCGGGAGGGTTTTCGGGTGAGCGTCAGCGTTTCCCTGCTGTGCGGGGGCGTGCGGAGGTCCTGGCTGAGCTCGCCGTGCCAGGCGCGGGGTAGATAAATGTCTGGTGAGGGATTCCTCGCCTTGGCCAGCCTGCGAGCTAAATAAACCCCCGAGAGAAGGGGAGGAAGGAAGGATGCACAGCCCTGGGAAGCAGACGGGCCAAGCTCGGCCCTGATTGCCCTTGGCCGTGCGGCAGCCCGGGACTGACGCAGAAGCTCAAAGTCATCACCTGAGCTGGAAACAGCCTTCCAGCAAAGCAAAAGGCGGGTTGAACAACGGCGTGTTGTGTTTCAGGTGACATTGGCTGTAGGGCAGTGGCGGTGGTTCGCAGCGTGCTCCCACGTCCCCGCCACAGTGATTCCAGAGACGGGACCGTTCCGGGAGAGCGGAGGGAGCAGAGGGCTCTTGCACCGCCCCGGAGAGGCAGCAATACCCATGAGGAGGTGTCTTCCTCACTTCTTGCTTGCAATCACTGCTGGCCCCGTTTGGGTCCCAGCACCGTAGCTCAGCACCTGTGGGGTCCCGTGCCGGGACCCTTCCTGCATGGGAGCAGTTTTGGGGGGTCAGTCACATGCCTGGTGGGAGAGCGCTTCCGCAAAGAGGGGAACAGAGGCTTTCCTGGCCACAAGCCGGTTCTGTCACCTTCCCTTTCGGACCTGCCCCTGTAAATCATCCCAATGGCTTTTCCCCCCCCAGATTAAAAAAAAAACTTGGATGCTTAGCAGGCAGTGTCTGGGAAGGAGGCGCAGTCAGAGGGGACTTGCTCTAGATTTACCCTTGTGTGACAAGAAGCAGAATTTGGCCTGTTTCCTGGACTGAGAGGGCGTGCAACATCCACCAGCTGAGCTGGGCACGTGAATAACACTTATAGCATCTCCCGTCGTCCTGAGGGATCCCAACAGCACATCACGTCTTCCAGGTGCACTCAGGGCTCCTTCTGCCACTTCTAGGGCAGATCCTGGGGTCAGAGCATCCTACACATCTGCTGGGCATGGGAAGTGAAGGGAAAATTCTGCAAACAGCTGACTCTGTCAGGTGGAAATGAAATGCTGAGCGCTAAGCCCTCAGCTGGCTTAAATCAGCATCTTAGCACTGGTGCCAGTGGAGTGGCACCAATTTAGGTCGGCTGATTTGGCCCAGAGTGTTTTGAAGCCCAGCCAATGCTTGCAGCTTCCAGCACGGGCAGCCCAGGGGCACCTGGATAAAAGGGGCTCCGTCGGGGGGTTGTGTTTTACCAGAAGGATGGAGTCTCCCTCCCTGCAGTGGTGTTTGTACCCTCTGGGGCAGTGTGGTCCATACCTCCCCGTGGGATGGATGGGGTTCGTGTGTGTGTCACCACATCGTCCCAGGAGCGCTGGATCTGCAAGGTGAGTCTGGTTTTGAGTGTTCAAGTTGTTGGGGCTCCCGGCTCTTGCAGACATCATGTAGATTTGCAGTCAGTGCAGATCCCACAGTTTAAAAAGAAAATTCTGTCCACAAATAGAATAGAAACTTTTTTTTTTGATTAGCAGGAACTGGACTTTGGAAGGAAAAAAAAAACAAAACTTCAACTGACTGAGGGGTTTGTTTACAGAAAATCAGGTGATCCTGTTTTGAGCTTTTAAGACTGTTGTCATGTTTTTAAGTGTTAGAGGCACTAAATGTTCTCCAAACAAAGCTGTTCAAAACTGCCCCCCCTTTTTCTGAGCTGCACGGATGAGATGCTCTCAGCCTGCTCCTTATTTCTACTCTAAAAGATTGCTAAAGCTGGCCTGCTTTGGAAATGTTCCCATTTGGCCAAAATAGCCATTTTTAATGTATTTACTCCCATTTTTCAATGAGCTGCCTGTTCAGATCACCTGGCTAGTGAAGGACCTTGAAGTTTGTTGTGGAAATCTTCATTTTAATCCTACTGCAGACACTGACGTTGGAGACAAGTTTGGGCTGAGCACCCAGCGCTGCTCTGCATCCCGAGCTTCCCCTTGAGTCTGGGCAGTGCTGCCTGGGAGAGGATGCTCCGAGGTCAGGTCTCTTGCAGATGGCATCAACACCTCTAATCTCTTCTTTTAAGTCTTTTAATGAAAAAGATTGTCACCTCCCATGGTCACTTATTGCAGAATGCTCGCACAGAGTTTTCCCTGCCCTAAAACTGCGAGTAAAGCCCCTTTTATACTGTGAGGCTGTTATCATCGCCCTCCTTGGCCTCTCTGGGCTAGACTAAACAGGCGCAGCTCTTCCAATCTCTCCTCATGGGTCATGTTTTCCAAACCTCTTATCGTTGCTCCTCTGCTTGTCTTTGAACTCGCTCAGTTCGCTGCTCTCCCTCCCGACGGGCAGCAGGCGATGCGGGCTGGGTACCGGGTCGAGCCCTACGTGGAGGGAAGCCCCACGGCTCCTCTCACCCTCTCTGTGTTGGTTCCTACCAAGCTCACGTTCAAATGTAAATCTCCCTTTTCATCGCACTGCTGGCTCACCAGCCTTTCGCAAAAAAAAAAAGTTATCATTCAGCTTTTTGCTTCTCATTCCACAGCGAGCTGCTGCTAACCCCTTGTGCGGTTTCCCACCCGGCTGTGCCTCTGCAGGGTGACGGTTTCATCTCGGGGCTGTGTTACCGTTATTTGTTTATAAGAATATCAGGGAGGAGGCACCAAAGCCTCCCTGGAGTCAGTCCGCGTCGCGCCGGCTGCTCTCCCCGTTTCAGCCGGGCCGGCTGCCTCAGCGCAGGAAGAAATTGCCGTGACGCGGTGTTCTAGACAAGGCCATCTCCTCGCTGTTATCTTTTAGCTGCTTGCAAATTGATTGCTTAATAATCTATTTGTGTATTTTTCTGAGTATCAATTTATTCTGACTAATCCCCCCCCCTCTTTTAATCATAGATGTTATGATAGTCTTTTCCAGTCTTCTGGGGATTCACCATCTGAGTTCCTGGAGATGCAAACCGATGGATCAGAGAGGGCTTTGGTCCCTCCTTATCTGTGAGAAGGAGCCACAGAGGATTCTCCAAGCCTGTACCCATGTGGAGTGGTGACAGTGTCTGCGAGGGAGTCAGTGACCCCCCCAGCCTTGGGTCTCTGCATGAAGAGCCACTGGGTTTGATACTGGGGCACTGGCAGCTGGGGAGGCACGGGGCTTGGCTTGGTTTCGTACGACGGCGCCACTTCTGCGGAAGGACAGAGGTGTGGCAGCCTCGCCGACCACAGACCTCTTTGGAAGGCCACCTCGCTTCTGCTCTTTGCTGTGCCCATCGCCTTGCTGCGAATCACAAAAGCAAATCCTGAGAAACCACTGTCTTCGCTCAGGGGGAATCTGGAGCTTCTCAGGTCTTTTTCCAGCCCATAAAATGGCTGTTGCCCTCCCTGGCTTGGTTCTCCTCCAGCCTCTTCTGATTTCTGCGTGAAGGAAAGTCCTGTGTGAGATACTGATTTTAAACCCAGAAGCCAGTACTTTTCTTTTCAAACCTCAGCATTTCATCCTTCCTCTAAGAAGGAAGGAAGCCCCTTTTGTTGAGTACACAGCCTGTAATTTCCCTGTCAGATCCTAGCAGCAGGTCAGTGTTGTGACTGACTGAGTGAGGATCGCTCCCTTAAGGGTAATTACACTAAATTTTCTTTTGAAGGACAGCTTTCTCTGGATATGATACAAGGAACCCGCTTTTTTCCATTCACTTAAATTCATGAATTCAGTGGTTGTCACCAAGCGCGCGGCAGTCAGGGACTTACACCCCTTCCAGCTCCAAGACGAAGCCCGAGGAGGTGGCGGTTGGGGACGTGTGGTCCATGGAGGAGTCGAGCTGGGATGGGAGCTTGTCCTGGGATCTGGAGGATGGAAGAGGGCTGTGGACCGATGCGGGATGTCTGCCCACCTCCATGCATCATCTTGCTGCTCTTCCCTTCCCTCTACCTGGGTGGCATCGCACGGCTTCATCCGTTACTTTCTGGTGTCTCAATTGCTCCTGTGGGCTCACCCACCATGTGTCCAGGAGTCACTCATCAACAACAAACAGTTAAAAGGAAGAAAATAGGCTGGAAATATCAATGCACTTTGGTAACAATAAACCCTGCTTTTAATTTATGCTAATATGTAGGGTTGTGGTGACAGTAAGAACAAAATTACAGAGTGGCTTTCTAGCTGGTAATTATCCCTCCATTTTCGTTGCTCGGGAAGATGGACACACAATTATGCTCTCTTGCTGTATATTAATACGGATTCTTGACATCTTCAGCAGACCTGGAGCTGTCATCGGGCTTTTTGTCTACTTTAATTGAAAATTAATGGTTACTGTGTTACCACGGAAACGGTGGCAATGGACGCCAATAGCGCTCACATATCAAACAGGCACTGGTGGCATTGTCTGTCCGTGTTGACCTTGAAAGTTAAAAGAAAAACTTAAAAAAAAAAAAAAAAAAAAAAACCTTGAAAACAGAGTTGGATGCTGCGAATCATGGGGAGGGGAGAAGGGGAAAGAGGGATGTGAAGGAAAAAGTTGGTGCCTTTTGTATCTCAACAGGGAAAAAGAGGGAGCTTCGAAATGAGAGAGTCAGAGTGGCAGAACAGAGAAGGACATTTGAGTGTTTAAACCATGCTGGTGTCCTGTGAGCAGCTCGGGGCTGCGTGGGGCTCTGCATCCTGGGGCCACTGTGCGAGCAAGGCGTGCGCGTGTGGCCGTTAGTGTGAACCACGGGAAAACCCCGCGAAGGAGCGCCAGGGAGGAGGGTGGGCAGCACTGGGGAGGAAGTTAGTGGTCTGTGTGAGATAAAAATAGGCAATAAAGAGGAGGAGAGGCTGAAGGGAAGAGAGTCCAGATGGGCTTTGATGGGAAATATTGCCTGGACAGTGGGTGGCTGTAGAGCCCGTGGATTAAAGCGGCCCCAGCGATGCTCTGGAGAGTGTTTGGGGCCCGCTGGCTCCGGGGCGACCCTGCACCTTCCTTCCCCCAGAGACATGAGCAGGCTGGGGGTGCATGGGGGTCCCTACTCCAGCCCAGGGACGGCTCAGCGAGGGGAGGGCTGAGCCCAGACGGGGACCTGCAGCTGCTCTGGCTGGGTCTGAGGAGAGTGGGACTTTTTCTTCTTGGAAATGCAATTTTTAGTAGGTTTTGCTTTTGCTGGCATCAAACTTTTGTTGTGTCCTCTCTTCCCCAGCTCAGCTGGAAGAAATGCTGAGCACCTGTCCTTTGGGGGCTGCTCCAGGCCCCTTGGCAGGGCTGGAGGAAGACGAGGACCCCAGAGCAGCGTTTGGAAAAGGTAAACTTCCAGCTCTGCTTGGGGGGTCCAAATGCCTGGCAGCCCCTTTCTGGGGAAATGACAGGGGAAACAGGGTCACACCGGGTGACAAGCAGTTGGGTCATCTCTTGGTGACAATGGTGGAAAGTGAGCAGGGGACAGCACCTCAACAATCGTCCCGGCTTTCCCTCCTCCTTTCTTCCTCACCTTGAGGTTCCCATTGCCTGTGGCCCTGCTTTTAGCAGAGGCTGGAGCACGGGGAGAGGCAGCAGCTCTGCTTTTCCATGTGCAGAAAAACGCCACCTTAGAGCAGAGGGATCTGCAGCAGGTAAGGAAGTTGTCACCTCCCTGCGCCTGCTGCCCCTGCCCGGGAGGAAGGCAGGGATGTCCTGGCCGGGAAGTGCTGCAAAGGATGGAAGTGGGAATGGTTTGTTTGGGAAGTGGAATAGTGACATTTTGGCAGCCCCTGGGCAAAGGCAGGGATTCCCCCAGCACTCAGGGCTGCTCAGTGCATCCTCCCGTGGGACGGCGTTGGGTCTGCCCCGCCTGTCCCTGCTGCCCCCCGTCCAGCTGCACCAAGGATGTCCCAGCGTGCCCACCGCATCCTTGCTCCCCTCGCAGACGTCTCCAGATTGAGCGCCGGTCTCCTCAGGAAGGCGATCGGGAGCCTTTTAAAGCCAGGAGCCCGTCCTCCTCCCGAGCAAACAAGAAGACAAACACGGCGGAGGCCTGCCTGAAAGCCAGAGCCTTTTTTTCATTTTCCCTGCATCCCTGATCCCAACCTTAATCCCCGCTCTGAATCCTGTCAGCCCGGCTGTTCTAGCACTGACATTGCTGCAGGCATCTTCTCCGCCACCTTCCCTCAGATCTGCCTCCTCCGGGGACGTCTAAAGAGGGCTCGGCGATTTCTGCGTTGCCGGATGATTCACTCCGTGCCCTCCAGCAAAGCGCCCGAGCTCCCTGGGGGGGGATGCGGGCAGGGCTGTGATGCTGTGCGGGTGGATGCTCCGGCGGCAAAGGGTGGGCAGGGAGAGGGTGCTGCTGCCCAGTGAGGGAGATGAAACCAGTACAGCGTACACTGGTTTTGCTGTTGGCTGTTACAGTAATGATGCGCTGGAGTGTTTTGCCCAACCCACCATCGATGGGAGGCTGTAAGCGCTCGGTGATGGATGCACCGCTGGACCAGGGCGGCTCTGGAGGAGCTTGCCAACCCCAGCGTGAGCGAGCCCATGGCCGGGAGAGCAAAGGGGTTTCTCCAGGGTGGCTGTCCCAGCCCTGTGTCAGAGAGGCAGGTGCCACCAGCTCTGCCCTGTTTGGGTGACACTGGGAGCAGATGGTGCGGAGACCTGAACCAAGCCCGTCTTACTTCGATCTTCTGAGATGGGGAAGGAAAGCAAAAAGTCTGCAGGCTGAAATCTTGCTTGGCTATGTCCAGTTGAAGCAACAGCTCGGGGCCTGGATCGCTGCAGGGTTTGGGGTTTCGGGTGGCACAAAAACCCAAATCCAAACACCTCTGCCTGTGGGTGGGTGGAAAACCAAAACTGTTCCACGACTGCAAGCCACAGGCTCCCCGTTCAGGCAAGTTTCCTCTATAAAAACCAACCAAGCTGAGCTGCAAACTCCCCAGCAGACATTCCTCTTGCCTTGGGCGGGGGGGCTGACAATTCCTTGTGCCCACCCTTCCCCATTCCCCATCGGCTCCCGGTAGGGAAGTGGTGGAGTAAGATGTAGGATGTGGTGGCAGTTCCTGGAACCCCAGGTGTTGGAAGCCCCCAGGATTCCCCACACAAACCCCTTGTGCATCACAGTAAGGGAGGGAAGCGGTGTCTTAGGGATGTTCAGGCTGGAAAAAAGACAGAGCTCAGTTACACAGTCATGGGTGGGGTTTGCCCCCCCACCGATGCCAACGGGGAGGGTCCATCCCTGTGCTAAACCCACCTGGGACATCACCCGGCCCTGGCACCTTCTCTCCAGGCTGTAATTGCTGTTGCCGTGGGTGCCGGTGCGGCAGCACAAAGCTTTTACTGTTTTATGTGGGCACTTGGAAAACGGGCAGCGGGTGGTTTTTTTTTTAAATTCTGTATGTGGGGACTTTAATAGTCCGTGTTGGGATTTTATTAGCCTGCGTATGTGGGTTTTATGGCAGGAAAGGTGGGCATTTTAATGAACTGCTCAGGACACAGGAACAAGAGTGGAAAGACGTTTCTGATGGCACTATAATAAATAACAAAGAACCCATCTATTTAAATGTTGTAAGCAATAAAAAATATGTATATATTGTTGAACATACGTAGTTCCTGGGAAGTTAAAGTCCATTATTAACCTAAAAAGCTAACTGTGGCCACTACCCAGGCAAGAACTGTATATTTTTCGGAGTTGCCGATGCCCAATGCAGGAGGCCCCGAGGTGTACGGCGAGTCCCGGGGGCTTAAGAACTCTCTATCCAGGGCCACAAAGGCTTTTTCTCCCATGGGAAATTCCCCTTGCTGCCCTGCTCCAGCTCTGCCCTCTGCTCTTCCCTTCTCCTTTGCATTGCTCCCGTCTCGGCGAGGGCAGAGCATCCCGGGCGCGCGGGTGGGCTGCGGGTGCCCGCAGGTGGAAGGTGCCCGGCCGGTGCTGAGGTGTTTGCAACCCCAAGCAATCCCCAAGCCAAATCTGAGCGCTGTCTTTCAGCTTCAGTTCTTTTTGAACACCCACGGATCAAGGTAAAGTGGGGTACAAACACGGCCGAACCCCGCGGTAACCCCACGTGGGACGGGGGGAGCGCTGGGTTCCTGCAAGAGCCTGAAATATCTTTCTTTTTTGAAATGTTTGTGTAGCATGACTTGGCCGATTTACCTCGTAATATCTCACGTTGGCCCAAAGCCGAGAGCATTAGCAAAACTGTGAGCCAGATAAATGATTCTAGCGCTTTTCCTTCACTGTATCTGCTTTACAATAAAAAAAAAAAAAAAGGGCCTTTTCCATCCAACCGCCTCCCGTTAACCCAGGCGGTGCCGGGCCGGGCGGCGGGAGAGGGTGCGGAGGCGAACGCAGCCGGCGGGAGCAGGGGCTGGGTGTTTGCACAGCCAGGAGTGGAAAAAGCCACGGAGAGCCCTCGTGCTTCCTGGCACGGCCGCCGTGGGGGCTGGAAGCCCAGAGACGTGAGATCCATAGGTAGAAACGTTACCCGGAGTCAACTGGTTTGATATTGCCGTGCCGCTGCGTTAGGTTCCCAGCTGATGGACATCGTCTCCAGAGGCTGCAGGCTACCTCCCGATGCCATCCAGGTGGTCTCCAGGATGGCATCCACACTGGTTTTCAAGAGGATTTGGGGTTCGTCACCTCCTGGCTGATGTGGCTCGCAGCGGGAGGTGACACAGGTATGAAGGTGGCGTGTCCCGCGTTGGCCGGGAGAGTCACCCGGGGCGGCGGGAGCTGGCGGAGGAAGCCTCTGCAACATCCAAAACCCTGAGGGAGGTGTGACAAGGCACAGCGAAGCTGCCGACGCTGCGCAGGAAAGGTTTGGGTTACAGCAGCAAAGGGGCTTTAATATGAAATAACCCCAATTAACCCACAACGAATCCCCAGCTCTTATTTTTTGATGCTTGTGGGGAGAGAAGCGGGAGCTGGAGGCCTGAGGAGCAGGTTGGGGCTGCTTGTAAAAATTTTTGGGGGCAGGAGGGGGGTCAGGGGAACCAGCGGGGTCCGTCTGCCCCCGATCTTCAGCTTGAGCCCTACAACGAGAGCTTGCTGTGACCTGAAGCAGGAAAATACTGATTTTACTGGCTTAAATTGCTCTAAAAATGGACAACTCCATCAACATCAGAAGTGTTCAGGCACTCGGCGTGTGGTGCAGACTGGGAGCCGGGTGTTTTTGCTGGGACGTGGTGGCTCCAGTCGGGGTAACAGCTGGCTTTTGGGTGAATTTGAGCACATTTTTGACAAGGGGCTCACTTGTCAAAGGACCTCACGTCTGAGAGCTGGAGGATGCTGGTCCAGCCGGTGAAATACCAGTCTCGCCCCAAAGCAGTCAGTAGCTAACACCGTGTACGCGCCACGACTACGCACAAGGTAACGGGACCCACGCCCCGTCGAAGGCAGGTGGAGCGGTGGGTCGATGGTCATTTTGGGTGGTCTGCACAAGGAGGGGTACGATACTCGGTGCCGCTTCAGGACAAAGGGGTGCGTTCAGCCCCGGCGCAGCTCCCCAAAACCCATAACAGCGCATCGGGCAGGGATACTGGTAATCGGTGCCGCTCGCGCTCTTACACCCATCCCACCACTGCCGCGCCTGCGCTCGGGTACCTGATTTGGCCTCTGGGAATTATGCCACGATTAATTGCCAGTTTCCTCGGCTCTGGACTGAGCCCAAATGCCGGATCGGGCTGAGCCGAGCTCGCCGGCACACCCCGTTTGGACTGGGCTAGGTGCGCACCTCCCCGAACGTTGGTGACCTCATGCCGCAGACATGGATGAGGTCACTGGGATAATTGCTCTCCCCAAACGATGTATCTTGCGGGAAGAGGATGTTATGAAGCCGGAGAACTTGCTAGGGCAAAAAAATACATCGCACGCCCCTGGCCGAGAGCGCTCGGAGGGGAAACTCATCAGCGGAGCGTGCCAAGACCTCCGAACAATAGACGGCGGCTCCGGGGCCGTGGCAGGAGAAGAGACGCCGGCAGCCGAGGTGCGGCGCTGGGGGAAGCCGGGGGGATGATTGCAGGAGGAAGATGTGCGGTGCCCGGCGGGAAGGGAGAGGGGCCTTGCAGGGACCTGCCCACCCCAGGGCCCGCGCGGCGGGCGGGTAGAGCTGGGTACGCACGCCGAGCTCTCCTCGACGCCAGCCCGGGCTGCGCCTTGGAAGAGCTTTTCCCGGGGGAAAGAGCCGCGCTCGTCTGGGATCTTCTCCTTCGCCTGCCGGGCTGCCTCCTTCCCCCTGTCCACCCCTTCTCCCCAGGGTCGAAATTCCGCTTCTGCTGCTCCGGGACAGAGCGGCGCAGGTGCTGGGGGTGCGCGGGGTGCTCGACTCTGCCGCTGCGGGTTCACTGCCTGGATGAAGCCTCTGCAGCACGCCGTGCCTCAGTTTCCCTACCTGCAAAACTGCAGGAGCAACGCTCTGTCACCTTTGCAAAGCGCTCAGAGCACCTTGCTTGCAAAAATAGCCCAGTTAGCGCTCGTCTAACCCTCCCTTCCCTTGCCAGGGAAAACTCCGGTGTGTTTTATCCCCCCATACAACGTTCCTGCAGCCCAAGAGCTGCGGGCTCAGCTCTTCTTGCAGCCCTCACGCAGGGTGTTCCTTCACCAGGCTGCTCTCAGCTGTTTCTTCTCCCCGCAGCCCCGTGACAGGTATTTGAAAAGAAGCTGAGAAGAGTCCCATCAAACCTCCGCAGTTACTGGGACAAGCCAGACTTTAAGGAGACTGGATACGAGTGAGTTTCACAGGAGAACAGACAGAAATACTTTTGTCGCTGCACCAGAAAAAAAAAAAAGGGATGTTGGGAAAAAAAATAGCTGCTCTATGGAAAAAATCAACTCTTTCCTGAATAAAGCAGAAAAAAATGCTGCCGTATTGAGCTGTGACATATGGTTACACAAATAGAAACCACAGAGGGGAAAATCATGTTTTCTCTTTCATTATTTATCACTCTCTAACTGTCTCCAGCTGGGTGAGTAAACAGCCTCATTGGGCTGTAATGAGAACAGCCTGCTGCCACTGTGCTCCGGGCTGCCGCAGCCCGGCGGTGCGCAGCGCGCGTGCGAGCCGGCGTGCGCCCCGCCAGCCGCCGCCGTGCACGGGACGCCAGCCCCTTGGTCCTCGCGGCCTCGTCGCCAGCAGTGGGGTGCTGCGGGATGCGGGCACGTGGCCCCGGCGCCCGCAGCATCCTCCTCTGGGTGAGCGTGAACTGGGTGCAGGATGGGAGTGGAATTAAGCGGGGCTGCTCCCGGTTATTGTCCAGGGGAATTATGTGCCCAAATTCCCCCCTGAGCCGCGTTGCAGATTGGCTCCTAAGTGTCCCGTGAAATGGCTGCATAATTTGCACATTTTCAGAAGTGGTGGCAGGAACGCATCCGAGAGCCGGGTGCTTTGCTTTGCTTCGCTTTCCACCTCGCTCGGTTTCCAGCCGGTTTTATTGCCAGCTTTCACAGGGTTGAACCGCGGGCTCTGCCTCTCTCCGAGTGCATCTTCCTTCCCGTCCCATCTTGAACGGCTCCAAAAAGTGAAGTTTTGCAGCTCTCACTTCTCCGGGGACCAGACCCGAGGCTGCGGCCCCTCCCCACACCCGGAGCCCTGCTCCCTGGCATCCCCGTCGAGGTGCCTCTGCGGATGCGCGGCAGCTGGCCGAATCCCACTGCATTTTCCCATTTGCTTTACTGGGGAGGGGGTGGATCAGGGCTTTACGATTCAGATCCCCCTGATTAGGGCAGGCTTTGGATTAGGCTCTGAATTAGGTCAGAGCATGGGATGCTTCATCTTCCCGCTTGCTCTCGCGCTTCCCTCTTGCGTCTTCTCCGGGAGCACGGCTGAACTCCAGCCGCCCTGGCCAAGATGCAGCTCTGGGTGGGCAAGTTACGCACGCGACGCGGGCACAACCACCACGGCTTCCTGCAGCCCCTGTCCCCCCCTGGTCCTTGAACCCACCGCCCAGCGCAGGACCCTCGGGAAGGCGCAGTCATCGCAGGGACCACGCAGCAGCGAGGCACCGCGCCCATCAGAGCCTTTCGGGGGAGAAGGGTCTGAGCTAAGAGTCAGAAAGTCTTTGAGCATCGACAGGGGTGAGGAGTGATTTCCCATGAAGATTAACCCATTTCTCAAGTCTGGAGCGGCAGCCACCCCCTCTGCACCGAGCGGTGGTTTGAGCGCATCCGAGTCCTTCCAACAAACTAAAAACTGTTAGTAAATGGACGTGTTTTTAATGAAAACTGACCCAATTTTGAATGCCACTTCTCCTCCCACCTCAGGAATAGGCTGTGCCAGAGTTTGGAGGAAATTAGGTCGTTGTTGAAGAAAGGTCATGAAAGAACATGAAAAGCTTTTCAGTGGGAAACCCCAGTTTTTATGGCTTTTTGTGGAAATCCCCTCCCAAATAAAGTTGTAAATAAAGTGACAAAACGGTGCATGGAGACAATCACCCCTGTATTTACCCAGTATGCCCAGTTGGGTTCTGTTAAAAGATCCAGCTCAAGCCAACTGCAGACTTCACCCCTTTCTGGGAAGAAAAACAAAAGAACCTGGTGAGAACCTGACTTTTTTTTTTCCTACTAAATCTCTGCATCCTTCAAGCCCGGCCACAGCTGCCCGGCCGCAGGATGGGAATTTATCCGGGTGCGAGCTCGGGGCCGCTGCGCCTCTGCTTCAGCCCGGCGCAGGAGCACGTACTCCCACCCCGTTGACTTAGCGCTTCGACGCCCGCTCTGCTGAACCAGAGCCCTCTGACAGTAAATACTCGCTTGGCTTTCACAATCGCCGTCCGATGAGCTAATCCCCGCCCGTTTCCCTGGGAAGGGATTGCAGAGGCAGCTCCTTTCTGCAGAAAACCAGCGCGGAGCAGCGCCAGGTTTGGAATCGCTGGGAAAAAAAAAAAATTACAAATAAGTAAATAAAAGTGAAGTATTAGGGTTAGGCTCACCTGGGAAAAGTTTCCCAAAGTGTGGAGAATGGTTGAGGGGAGCTCCCGTAGGATTAGGGGGCTCAAGCATGGACACGGTGCGTGGGAACAGAGCAGCAGCCTGAGGAAATTCTGTCTCAGGTTTTGGGAATGAGATGAGGATGGGGAGGCCTGATCCATCGTTTGACTCCGTTTTTAAAGGCTCCCCATCCGCGGCATCTCTGCAGGGGCCGGGGAGCCGGCCCGAGGGCCAGCAGGCACAGGCGCGGGCTGCATGAGGGCTGGTGGCACGTGTCCCTCTTGTCCCCGGGGTCACGGGAGCTGCTCTGTGGCGCTGGCCGGGATCCCGGGCTGGTGTTGGACCCGGTGACGCCGCAGCGTCCTCACACCGGAGCGGGACGGCGGTGGGACCCTCAGTGGGGAAGCAGCACGAGAAGCTGAACTCCGGCCCCAGACAAAGCGCTTTTGTGCTCCCACCGGAGAGCGAGCGGGGATGGCTTCCTGCCGCCCCGCTTTCGGGGGCTGCTTCCCTCTTCCTCCATGTCCCGTCCCGCTGCCGGAGCAGTGCCCAGGCCAGGTCCTGACCCCAGAGCTCGCCTCCAAACCCACGTTTCTGTCCGAGACCATTGCAACCCAGCACCGGCTGCTTCGCCACCTTTCCCTCTCCTCCTCCTCCATTAGCATCCTCCCTGTGTAAATTTTAATGAATTGTCATCAGACTAAAGTAATCACCGGTCAGCAAAACTTAATTTTACAAAAAGACAAAAAGAGGCTTTGCTCTTATTGATGGAAAATTGGTCGTTTCTTGTCAGGTTATCGTTCATTTCCCACCCGCTAATGACTCTGCTCCCGCCAGCCGTGCCCAGCCCCGCAGCCCGGTGAGCATTGCGGCGCAGCCCCGGTGTAAGCGGAGCCATTACGGAACCTGAATGGGAATAATTTCGTTAATAAACTTCCAAAAGGCGATGCAACGGAAACTTGAAAAAGGAGAGAGGAAGATGAGGAAGACGAGGAAGATGAGGATGATGTCCTGCCCAGCAGCCCCGGGGAAGCAGCAGGAGGGACGGGAAGCACTCGGCTGTGTTCATCACACGAACAGTGTCGATGAGAGAGAGACCATTACATTTTTGGATGCCGTTCTGTTTTAATCACTCATGATGAGAGGCTGGAGCCCCGGCGCCGACCCAGCAGAGCTTTCCTGGATTCATGGGCTCGGACACCAGAACTGGTTTTTAATGGGCCAGGTGCTGTCCCTTTATCATGATTTTCTTTGGATAATTTTCCTTCCCTTCAAATACTGGCAGCCCAAAGGAAAGCAGACCTGCCTCCCACCATCCCGACCGCTGTTATTTACGGATCGTTTTGCGGCGGTGCCCGGGGACCCCGGCCTGGTCCCATCTTGTTCGGTGTCGCCTAAAGGCACCCGCAGAGTACGCGGAGCCGCGTCCCCGGTGCGAGGCAGCCCCCGGCCTCCCCGTGCCACTCAGCGGGCTTGGTCTACACAGGCTATTACGGTAATTTGATAAGCCCGTTCTTCGTGATATGAATCTTCGCCTTCGTTGAAGGGAGGAAAAAAAAAAAGAAACCAAAAAAAACCCCATTGCATTTTGATGGCTCGCAGGGACAGTTCATTAAGCAATCAAGTCCTTTAATGAAATATTTCTTTGTTAAAATATTCATTGATCTGCCCCGGTTGTGCCTGGAGAAGGGAAGGAGCGTGTCCCAAATGTTTGGCTGTTGACTCTGCCCAAGCACGCGCTTGAAGCGGCGGTTGTGCCCCGGCGTCGCCGCCGCCGTCGTTCCCACCCCAGCCCTTCGGGAGCGCGGCCGAGCCCCCGGGGTTAAATAGGGATCTCCCACCTTCCGGGTGCTGTTTCTTCCCCCTCTTCATGATGTTATTACACCTAACGATCGCTGATGTTTTGCACGTCAGGTTTGGGTGTTCTTTGGGGGATCAATTGGGGGGATGTCGGGGTCGGGAGCGGTTTGTGCCGCGGTGGCTGGGTGGGGACATCGTGGCAGAGACGAGGGGAAAGTTGGGCCAAGAGTGAGCGGAAATGGGCAACCGTGGAGAGGGCAGAGCTGGTGGCGGTGGGCTGAACGGGAAGAAGGGGGTCCCAAAGGGAGGGAGTGGTTCTCCCAGATGGGTGCGAGGGGACAGGGGACCGCTTTGTCCCCGTGGGGCAGCATGGCAAAGGCCATTTTACATCCCACAGGGATTTGGCCAGATGCTGCGGCCCCGGTGTAAAAGCAAGGAGGAGGGAGCTCAGAGAGCTGGGATGGAGAGGGCTGGCAGAAGAAGAAAGAGAGAAGGGAAAAAAATAATATATCAAAGAGTGAGAAATGAACAACTGCAGACAAAGCGCTGAATCTGGCCTCCCCCCTCCTTTCTCAAACCTTACACCGTGAGTAATCCCCGCCGCTCGGCACCGTGACGACTCAGACAAGTAGTCACCGTGTGTGGGTAAGCATCTCCCCGAAGGAAACAAGGCAGACAAGCACCGTGAGCGGTGAACGCAGACGTCCTGCTCTGGATGAGTAACGTTATTTGAAAAGCAGATCAGTGAAAAAGGAAGAGAAGAGGGGAGGGGAGGAAAAAAAAAAAAAAGGAGAAAACTAAACCATGGCACATGCTGGTGGGGAGAAGCCAGGGGTCCTGTGTCTCCGTATGTTGGTGACATGGCATGGCAGGGCACGACGT
>WHYT01017769.1:17827-35369 GCA_009806455.1 Tetrax tetrax
TTTATAACTTTAAACAAAACTTATCCACTTTCAAAATACAGAACTGTGTCCATATCACCCTGTTCTTCCCAGGATAATTAAAGATTCCATGTATATTAACACGAATCAGGAGAACATATATAACAGTGATCAGAGTATTTTAGCATACCTAGAGCTAGCTGAAAGCAGTAAGACATGTTCATGAAAATGTCTAGCAGTGTTTTCAAATATTTTATCACAAATTAAGAACCCTGTCACTTTGGTCTAGAATTCTGTGTTGAACTGAAACCCAGCTAGCTCAAAATCCAGTTTCTTCAGTTTTCTCTTAAAATAGATTCTGCTTTGCTAGAAGTTAAACTGTGAAAGTTACTGTAGTCCATTCTGACTGGCCTCTGTTAATGGCGATCCACGTGGTTTGCTGAAATCTTTGATTGTGAAAGTCCCTCTGGCATGGCTGGTACATCAGCCTGCAACCCGTATTCCTGCTGAGCTGAGCCGTTCTCTTTGGGGGAAGAAAGAGGTGTCTGACAGACTAGCTAAGAGCAGGAGAGTGTCTTTAGGCTTGGCTTTTTGATCCCGTTAGTCCCCAGGCGCAACTATAATAATGCAAAAAGCTGAGTTAACTTGTCTCCTTGTCCTAAGAGATGTGTTCTGGTTCACTTGTCACGTCAACGCTTACACTTTGTTACCACACAAGTCTCCCAGAAAATGCTTCACTTTATAAGCCACTGTAGTTCACAGTTGATATGTGTGATAATAGTTCACACATCCTGATATTTAATGGGGATCTTTAAGTCTTATGAGTAGCAATGTAGGTAATTGTCTATTATTGATGTATCACATGCGATCAGCTGAAATACAAGATCTTAGGTGATTAGTCTGTATGTTCAGTCATGGATGCTGAGGTTCATCTTCCTAGTCAAGTAGTCTGCAGCATACATGCTAGGTTTGATGATACATTGCAGAGAAACAGGGACTATCTGGTTTAAAAAAAAAAAAAAAAACAGCAGCTTTGTCAGAGCTTATTTATTTTTTGTCGTCTTCTCTCCTTTGATTAGTTCTAAATCAATTTACTGTTTATTTAACTCAATAAGTAAGAAGCTTTATGAGGAAAAGTGGATGATCCAAAATAGCTATGTTTGCTTTTTGTAGAGTCCTTAATTTTTTATTAGGGACACGTAAAGATTATATATATTCTTTCTGTGTTGGGTTTTCCCCATGGAATTAAAATGTCCTCTGCAATAATAGGAGACACATAGTCTCTTAGAGTATGTAGAACTAACAGTACAGATTTTGTATCAGATTATGCAGAACCACAGAAAAGGAAGAAAACACTGCAAAAATAAAGATGTGTTGTAACCAAAGGCTGCTTATGTTTTGTCAAAATCATGCCTCCAATGTCTACTAGCAAAAAAAATTTACAGCTGTCCAGGTTAAAAAACCCCTACTTATTAGCATTTATCTGTCAGATTCTTGAGCTATTATATTTTCTTGTTTGTAATCAAATTTATACCAGCTGCTTGCTTTTTATTCTCCACAAATAAAAATACAGCCATCTTTCCCACAGAAATAGTGTAGGTTTTGCATTTCCAGCATCTCAGTCCATCAAGCTACCAAATGTAGGCTTCTCAGACAACCAGGTGCTATCTTGAATCACTGAGATGATATTACCTTGCTTTCCTTTCCCCTCTGATACTGTGGTTGCATTCGCTATGAGTGTTTCCTAGCTTTTTTTCATGTTTCCAAAGGAGATAATGAGCTGTGTCGTTCTCTTTGAGGCTTGCTAGTACAAGATGCTGTAATGTGATTTGGTTCTACCCATATGGATCTCATCTAGATAGAGAATACTGTGTAGTAATATAGGCATATACAATTTTTAAAAGGGAATTTTTTGAAGACTTATTTAAAGAGCTTTTCCATCTCTAAAAACTATATGAAAAGTAAAAATTTAACAGAGGGTTGCTCAAAATATGACTAGCTGGTATAAAAATACATAGCCACAAAAAAAACCCAAACAAACCCTGAGACATATATCTGTTCCCTCATTAAGTGCTTTTTAGCTCTGTGTCTAGTTATGTGACTGTCCTGATGAATTATCCTGGAATGTGTGTTAAATAATAGGTTCAAAAAGACTTTTACAAGGTCACCCTGACAGGTGAAGTCTAATTTCATGCGTCACCCAGCCAATTAGTTCAATAGGGGTGGGTGTTTAGCATACCAAAAAATCTGTCCCTCCTCCGAAAAAGAAGCATTTACAGCATTTTTTTTTTGAGATAATATAATTTCTGCAATTAGAAACACTTTATTAGCTTTCATGGATTATGTATTTCTTTGCAAATTATTCTTTTCCCACAATCAAGCCTTGACTTAATTGCGCTACAGAAAAAAATTCCAATAAATAAATAAAAAATAATTAAAAGATTTCTGACAATAATGCTTCTTCATCTTTAGAGAAAACAGTTCCTTACCAGTAGCCTGATTTTGCCAGCAATTACTATATGAAAAGACTAGGGTTTTTTTTTAATTTTCAAGATGCCTTATAAAAGTTGCAGCATTATAGAAAACAACTTCCAGTTATTCTTACTTTGAAATCCATGTAGTAATTTGCTAATTTAATGTACAGTAAATTGGTTTATTATGTAAGTTTAAAACTGCTTTGGATATGGCCCACAACATCCACAACCGATGTAGTGTACTCGGCTGGCTACAGCAGTTCAGTAATGTTAAAATAGATTGTTCCAGAAAGTGCATTTTGATGTTGTGAATTTCTTTTTTTTTGGAGGGGAAGGAAGGAAAAAGGATTGAATTAATCATGATACCACCCAACAAGAAACTAGTACATGTTTTTCCTGATCTGCATCTATGTTTTGTTCTGCTGTTTGGAGTACTTGTGCTGGATGGCAGCTGGAGGATTACGGAATTGAATACTGGAAATGTTCAGAGCTTGTAAGAATCATTGAGATAATTTATATGTATGTGAGTTGTATTCTGAAGTACCCCTGTTTCAGGCATCTCGGGTGAGCTAATGTGTTCTTGATGCATGGACAGTCTTTCCTTCGAGACACTTGAAAGGAAAAGTGTCACTCAAGTCACTAATCCAGCCTTTTTCTGATACTGCTGCATATAGTAACTAAAAGTGGAAGAATCCATCAGGATTATTTTCTTGAGGGTTGCCAGCTGACTCAGTTACCAGTATAAAGATTGCTGTACTTGCAGGATGTATGTTTTGAACTTCTATTTCACTTTGTTACTGAAGACTTTCCAGGAGTATGAGCTTCATAAAAGTTTGTCATAGATTTCTGATGCAAGGCTGTAACTCTCTGCTTTTAAGCTGGTGGCTAGATCCCATAAGGCAACTGCCTGCTCCAGAGATGGCGAAGGCTGAACGTAGGGCTGTTCCGTGAGCCTGGGTGGGAGGTCCATGTTTGCTTCATCGGGAGCTGTGTTCGCTGGGATAAAGGACATTTCAGATGTAGATACAATGTGTTCTCTCTCTTCTCTTTAAAAATTGATTTTAAGAAGGAAGATGGAGGTAAGGCAGGGAAGAGGAACAGTGATATGTTCCCAATAGCAGAAGAAAATAATTAGCTCAGCTGAGATATCTAAATAAACAATTCTCATGTAAAGCAGAATAGAGTCCTTTCAGTTAGGAGGAGGGCGTAGGAAAAGGCCTTTGTACTGAGACTTACTGTCACCTCAGTCAGTTCAGGCATTTTACTGTATGGAAGGCTGGGCGGTCATTTGGTTATGTAACTCCATGTAGGGGCGAGATAGATAGATCCACTGTAGTAAGCAGCTCGCTTATTTACCAAAAACCCCAGAAGCAGTGATGAGATTCAGTTGTTAGAATCTTAAGTTTAGAAATTCAAACGAGGGCATGTTAGAACCAGTTAATAGAATTAAGTAGAATTTTACTATTATAATGCCAACCCAGCATTCTGTTGGGGCTTATTCGTATAAGCATCTTCTGGAAACCTGATGGGTTCTCTCGCTGGCTGGCAAAGCGCCGCAAACCTGGGTAACCAGGGGTTTTGGGTTCCTTCCTACTTTCAGTTTGGAAACTCTGAAAAGGAAGTGCTTAAAAATATTTAATAAGTGGAGATTTCTGTTCAGTCATGAACAGTTGAAGCTGAACTTTTAATTTTATGGAACTCGGAGCTCATTGTACTCCTAGAAAGGATTTTTCAGTTGTATATGTGATTGAGTATCGTAATTGTGAAAACAATGTTTTTTTTAACATGAAAAGAAGAATAATGAAATTTAGAGGAAACAGTTAATTCTGTTTTTCTTTTTACTCAGTTCATCATTTCAATATATCAGAAGTCATAAGATAAAAGGGTATATTAGAAAAAACAAAAGGAAACGGTAATTCTGTAGCTGGTTAAGAAAATATTGCAAAAGGTCACTGAGTCAAGTGCTCATTTCTTGCAAAAGGTTAAAGAATCTCTTCAGAAAACTTCTCGCTGTCTGGTAGATCAGTTTTGAAGTGACTAGCTCTATTACAGGATTTTAGCATTGTAGTTTAGCCCCAATCTGGCCAAGCTACGCAGTTTGTCATTCCCTCTCCCCCCCCCTCCCAGGGAACAGGGAGAGATAATTTAACCAAAAGGCTTGAGGTCTGAGAGAAGGACAGGGGGAGATCGTTGCAGTTACTGTTATGTTAGCAGGCTTGACTATATCTCCTCTCCACCTCTTGCAGCCAGGCCGGGCTGAGTTGGGCCCAGTCAGGCACCTGGCGGGAGGCCAGAGGGTGAGGCCTGCAAGGCTCGCGCCTCCCCCTCTCTGTCCCTGCTCCAGCTTCCTCACATCTTCTTTCTTTTTTTTTTGTTTTTTCTACCTCTTTCTTTCCCTTCTTAAATATGCTATTGCAGAGTGTTATCAGTGTCACCAATTGGCTCGGCCCCAGCCAGCGGCAGGTCTGCCCTGTGCCTGACTGAGTCCACTGGACAAAGGGGAAACTTTTGGCAGCTTCTCACTGTAGCCCCCCCACCTACACAAAACCAGCACAAGCATAAAGCTACCGATGGTAAATACTAAGATATATCATTTGCAAGCACTTACTGTTGTTGACTAACAAACAGATGTGCTATGTTGTATTGGATGTGAGATTTTTCGTAAATCATGTTTGAAAGTGAAGGTGTCTGGCCTATGTGGGGTGGTTAGTATATGGAGAATTGAAGCATTTTGTGTGCATAAATTTAAATGTGCCTTTAAACACAATTTTTCCCAAGCCTACCTGCCTTGTGAGACATTCATACACTTTCCATAATCATGTAAATTTGTGCAAGAAGTAATTAGTTTATATGTGAAGATTTAAAATTCATAATGATGTTCGTAATTTGCATAGGATATAGTTTAGCATAGACACCTGGTCTGTAAGATATGAAAGCAAAACATGTCTATTTTATGATTAGCCATTTTGTAAATCATCTTCAGTGTTATAAAACATTCCAATTCCCTCTGAAAGCTCTGTGCTTCTTTTGAGCATCCACTTTCTGTTTCAACAGCAGCAGCAAAAACCCAAGAAAACAAAAAAAACCCCACAATTTATACTGCTAATGTCTCATTTCTGTTATTTAAAACTCGTGAACCTGTTAATGGTTTTGCAAGTAGAATCTTTCTGTCCTAAATCCTAGGCTGGAAGGTCTGCCCATCTCTCGTGTCATTTACATAACATGAGTCAGAACAAACAGTTTTTTGTGTTCCCTGCTTTCAAAGCTGCTGGAGTGGTTTTAATCAACACCTCGTTTCATGTAAGATGAAAACTTTAGAATAGGTTGCTGTGTTTCGTATCTGAAACTCCCTTTAGGAAGAAAAATATATCCCAAAAAGACTAGTTTTGTTTTCCTAATACTTGTTTCTGAATTGGCAGAAAACTAGGAATCATATACTGCTTAAAAATATTACTTAGATTATATCAAAGTGATAAAAATCAAAATAACAAATGTGTAAGTGATCTCAACATAAGAACTTGGATCTTCCTGGGCTGTATAATGTAAGTTGAGCATCACCAAACTGGAGAGGGCCAGCAGTGGGCAAGCAGGGGGCCATCTAGAACTGTGAAATAGATTGTTTTCTATCTGTGAACGTGAAGTTTGAGAGGGGTTACTAAAAGACACCAGGAACACATGAAGGGGAAAGGAATAATCTGGCAGTGGACACTCCCTGTAGTCACATCGGTAGCGTGCTGCTCTCTAGCCCTCTCACTTCCCTCTCCCAGTTTGTGCTTGCACTGAGGAGGGCGCAGCGTGGCCTGGCTCTGCAGAAGCCATTCAGGAGTGGGCCTGGAGGAGAGAAGGAGGTGCGCGATGCTGGGAGATCCTCCCGAATGAAGCACTTCCTACCTGCCTGTGACTCACGGCTTCATCACCTTTAGTATCTGGCCTTTTCAGCAGTGGGTACTGAAGGAAGAAAGAACACCTCTTGAAGTCAAATTTAAACCAAATTTAATCTGAAAAAAAACCCTAGAAAAAGCATTCTAGATTAAATAGATGAGTAAAATGTTTCTGCCTCGCTGAAAGAATTAGTTTCTATTTTGGTTATATTCTCAACAAAGTTGGTTGTTGGCAGTAGGTTCTGGGCCATTTGCATGATACTTAGAGAAGTCAAAGTTCAGATAATCAAACAAGTCTCCTGGCTTCAGCAGACCATACACTTACAGTCGTTACTTTTCCCCAGGAATATATATATAGGGCCAAATTTTATTCTGGATAATTTATGCTGGATAGATTAGCAGCAGGAAAACTCTTACTAAAAATTATTGCTCAATTTGGCTGCCATTTCATATCTAACATATGGTTCTAATTGATGGGGCTTGAATAAAGTAATGTAGGTTCTTATTGATAATAGCTTGCATATAAAGAGCTAAAAGTTAGAAATAGCTAAGGTAGTGTGTGCTTTGAGAAAAGTGGCCCCCATCTCTCCTCCTAATTTTTTTTTTTTTTTTTTGTATTAGTGTTTGTGCAGTGACTGTGCTTATAAAGGTTCCTTATCCATTCACCACTGAGTTCTCAACAGTTAATCATGGAAGATGATCCTCCTGTGCATTTGTTAGAGCTGACATTCACCCTCATAGCTTTAGGCTGAATAGTTTTTCTTTTTTCTCTCTTGAAGTCTGCTAGCTATCTCAGGAATTTGTATGAAGGATGACAACCTGTGTTTCCCTATTCACAAAATACTGAAGCTTCATCTTATTCCTTTAGAAAATTTCTTGCTTTGCTCTGAAATGAGAACATACTAGGTCACTCCAAAGGCCTGTTCTCTCTCTCATGCTGTCAAGGTGAGGTGTGCTTTGGGGAAAAAAATGAAGGAAAAAACATGATTGTAGACTGATCACTTCCTCTGCTATATCCACTGTCCTGAGAACTGTGTGTTTTTATAATGTCTCAGTAAAAAGTGAACACATCCCCATAAGTAAGAGAAAGTGGCCTGTAAATACTAGAAAAGACAGAATTACTGACAGTATGTAATTATTTTTACCCAAGTTCACATTGTAAATATTGGTTTTGATAGAAGAAAACTTCCAGTAAAGACATCACATCACATTTTATTCTTATATACATGTCTTGCACAAGCATCTCAGTTCATGCATAGAGCCAACATCAGAGATAATTTTTAGAACTTTCCTCCTTTCAGGAAATGTATTTGTTGTCAATTGTCTAACTGTATATTGAAGAAGCAATGACAATGTTGGAAAGTTTCATAAGCATTAATTATTCCATGGAAATGTAAATAGTTTGCATAGTTTCTAGCTAATTCTTGTATTTTTTTGGTTGAACTCAGCATAAATGTAATCATTATCTACCTACTGTGTGAAAATAGCTTAATTTTAGGGCTACATATCCTTACAGATTCTTTATTGTGCTCAAAACTTTGTGATTAGTCTATTATCAAAGAATATTTGCTTGACTCCTTGCCAAGATGAACTAAGCAGCTTACCTTGGTGCTTAGAGACTAAACAGACTGCCAAACCGAGACTAAATTGATATTGAACAAAATTGACTTCTTTTGTGGTTGATATTTCTTTCAGCTGATCCTAACTGTGAAATCATTATCAAAGGAAACAACTCCATGATATCTTTTTGACAACCTTTTAATCTCCCTGAGATTCTGGGAGAACTACAATAAACCAGTCTGTCAGTAACATGGCTTTCATCTTAATATCCTGGAGGTGTGTTACATGTTATCCCGTAAAGGAGATGAAGCTTTCACAAGTATATGCTGTACTACTTCTGTAGCCGAGGATGCCCCTGTAAACTGGAAACCTTCCCTGCTTTCTGCTGTTGTCACTTACGTTGCTTCAGACTGCTGACAGCAGCAAAGGACAAGTGTCTGCAAAATGTACCTTGAAGATTTATCGTTCCAAAAGGTAACGTTCAAAATCAGAACCATATTTTCCATAAGAAAAATAGCTGATATAAACTGAGGCGGCTGGTGAGACCTGAAGACATGTCACTGGTATTCGAGAATCCAGTTTGAAAAAGATCTTTTAAAAGAAACACAGGTTTGGGTTAAATCTGACGGTTCATTCTCATGCAAAAGTGCATTTCCCTTTTCAGAAAGTCTAGCAATGGGATGCTCAAACAATACGTGCATATCAAATTATTTCCAACTTGTAAACCTTGTCCTCCTGTGCAGGTGAGGACAAAGGCCATGACTGTAAGAGGCCCTTTTCTAATAGGTGATATTTGGGATTGTATGCAAATATTTGGTTAAGTGTTACTTTTCAGGCTCCCTGCATGAGCAGGTGGAATGCCTGTGAGTTGCTTGTGACACTGTGTATGAAAATGAGCAGCATTTCCCTGACAGCCTTAAAAAATTCAAAGTAATCCTTGTTAGTTAAGTGTATATTTAAGTTCTGACAAGTAAGGGCTTGGGAAGGGACAGTGTTTCTTGCCTATCAGGAGGGGAGGTGCATGGAGAGAAAACATTATTATTTTATTTAAGTAAGCAATAATAACAAACTCTCTGGTTTTGTATTTTTTTTTCTACAAATTTGTGTTTTCTCTTTCCGTAAGATACTATTCTGCCACTATTGATATATCTTCCAAATAATACCTTGTCACTCTTGGTGGCTCTTACCTACTGAGGAAGCAGATGTTTATTGTTTTGGAATATTTTTTATTAAAATTTGCACAGAAAAACACATTTTATTACCAACTAATTTATATTGCTTGGGTTTTTTTTGAAGAATGTTACAATCACAGAGAACTTCATATTTTACACTCTAGTAATTAGGTCAATAAATCCAATTATGTAACAGAGAAATACAAGATCATAGCAAAGAAACTAAAAGCAGAGGTTTGAAGATGCAGTTTCTAGCTTGACATTAATGTAAATGCTGAATTTTATTATATACCCTGCATGTGTGTTGTGCAGCAGAGTACTTCAGTGTTTGAAAATCTGAATTTGGAATTGACTTTCTGATTCTGTAAAGGATTTATTGCATTATTAGCTTTATACATCAAATCAGTGAGACTGTTCACTTACACTAAAAAGGTGTACATCTTTACAGGCTGTTGGTTGGAGGTTTTAAAAATAGGAATACATCAGATTGGCAAGGAAACCTATTTTTGTTGTTTGGAAGCACAGTTTGGTTATTGCATTTTATAGTTTTGAAGATAGATTCTGATTAACTGAATAACAAGACCTTCATAGCAGTTACTTGAACATGTCACAAAATATAGCAGAAGTGACTTCAGTTTAACAAATACATTGCTCTCAGTAATTTGTGTCTTATCTACCGATTCTACAGGTCCCTCTCCTTTAGTAGAGAATACGAGAGCAGATTTCAGAGCCCTGCCCAGCCCAGACTGTCCCAGTCAGGGATTTCACTTCATGGTATCACTGAGGGCAGTGGATGCAAGTATGCAAATACCTTGCTCGTCACTAGTGACTGCTTATGTGTCAACAGCAAATGTGGAATAGACTGAGTTTGGTCCTTTCATTCAGTGCTTCTGTGGGCTGAGAGCATTGATGCAGTATGGCACTGTTGGCAACCACAGATGAGTTTATGCCTGATAACTTGATGCTCTCAGTATGCATGGGCTTGGCTTAATGACTGTTTACTGGAGTACTGAGTGTTTGTAAGTTTAATGTGCCCGGTGACTTCAATCAATTCAATTTACAAGTAGAGGCTTTTGCAGGACTTCTGAGAGCTGCTTTATTACATATTTTTGTTAATTAATACTAAATCAATTTTAACTTATTTGTTTCCTGGTCTAATGAATATGAACACTCTACTGAACACAGCAAGAAGTTCCAACCAAAGGACTGAGGTCAGGAAGTCATAGAATCATCCTGTAAAGCAAAGGAATCAAACAGAACAAACATAGCATCAACTGTAAAGCAGACTCCTAGGTGTGATATCTGCTTTTCACACTGTGCTGTCAGCTGCTCTTGCTTTGCTTTAAGTAGGTGTGTAGGAACAGGATGGTTATGGTTCTTTACTTTTTCTAACTAAGGCAAATACAAACTTAATCCTTCAGAAAACTCTGCCTGTCTTTGAACATCACATCCACAGTTTTTCTCCAGTCAGAGGGAATGTAATAGGTCACAATGTACCTTGGCAGGTTGACTGTGTGACCGCTTACTCTTTACAGAGTGACAGTTGTTTATAACTACTCTAACTGCTGGACTAATTGAGGATGAGACTTCTGCTTTATTAAAAGGGTCAACTCTGAGTGTGGAGGCTAACCAGCTGGTATTGTAAATGATCAAGCAATGATAGGCACTATTGTAAGAAAAAACTTCCAGGCAGAAAAGGTCAATAGAGATTGGTAGATATTTCTCTCTAGTGCTGCTAGAGAAAAGCATGATTTTACAGCAGCTAGTAAACACGTAAATCTACTGAAGAAAGAGTAGCAATTTTAAGCGGTAAAGTCCACTTAAAACCTCCTTTGTCTTCAGGATTAAAGAACAGGAGAACTTAATTGTTGCTGCAAGAAAAGTAATAATAACTGTTGTTTTTTTTAAAAAAAAATTATCCACTCTCTTGTTGCAGTGTTCTTTTCCACGTTTGGAAATATATTCAAAATCTGTATATTTTTTGATGCAAGTTCATATTAATTTATTTGTTCTATGTTTGGTTCTCTAGTTCGAGGACTCAAAGGAAAGATTGAGAAAGAGCTATGAAAAGCAGAATAGGTGTAATTCAGTTAATCTAATTGTCAACAAATTAATTGTATGGAAGCACAGATAAAGAACTCAGATTTTTTTTGTGTGTTCAGTAATGAGGGGGGCAGTAAAGAGGTATCATTAAGATAAACACCAAGGAAAAAAAATTGTGAGTAGATGCTGTTAGTTCTGCTGCAGAGTTTCTCAGCGGAAGTGTTATTACCTGAAGCATTCAAACTGAAATGGGGAAAGCAGTGGGAAATATGCTGTGAGAGATGAATCTTTGTTATTAAGAGGGCAGTAGATATAGCTGGGATCTAGAGTCCTACAGTGTGATATGGGATGTCATATAGACAGACTGGGAAGAGGGAGAAACTCAATGAGGGGCCTAAATGGATTTGTTTTAAAGTCTCTGGACGTGCTGTGTTTATTTGAAAGACTTGCATTAGCCTAAGGCAGAACGGTCTGTCCAAGGTGATGTACATGGATGCGTTACTGGCATAATGGTTTCCATTCTTGGTAAACTGGAAGTTGAGAATGGCCACTGACATGGTCTGCCACTTTATATCCTTTGGAAGAACAGAATACTTAACGTGACAGTGTCCAATATCTACGGAAACTAAAGTCAGCTTGCAGTGAGGCACTGAGCTTTTCTCCATCTGCTCTGAGGAACAAGCATACTGCACTTTTCTTTGTTTCCTTTTTCAACATGTGGATAAAACTGATCGGGTTGTATTTTATGCATTTTTAAAGTTTTTTGTGGGATTATGTATTTAAAAGAGAAATATGATGACTACAGTGAAAAGTAACCAGATTATAGTGGAATTGTGTGGGAAGAAACAGGATTAGTGTTGGTGTAATTGAAGTCAGTGAAGAGACTTTAATTGAATGAGGGCTTCAGTATGATTTCTGGGAATGATGAATTTCAAATTGAAAAACAAATTGGCAAAACATTCACATATGTCTGTGGATTTAGGAAAATTAAATTGTGCTGAATAACAGCAAAAAATACCTGTTCCTGCAAAGAACAAGAATAGCATCTCAAACTAAAAACATCAGCTTTGTGGTGGAAGGAAGGACTAGGCACAGAAGAGTTGATGGGTAGCATTTTGGGGTTTTATTTTGGTTATTTAGTTTTGGTTGGTGATTTCTGTGTGGTTTGGTTTTGGTTTTTATGTTTTGTTTTTGCTGCTGCTGTTGTTTTTGAAGGTAGTAGGAGGGGATTTTTTTTTTTTTTTTTTTAAAAAAAGCATTAAGCTATAAATTAATCTCTGAAGCAGGAAGAAAGGAAGGCAGATGAGAAGTATTAGAGGGTAGAACACTATCAGTTGCAAACATCTTAGATTATGGAAGACTGATCAATTATCCAGTCCCTGAGGGAGGACAGGGAAGCACCACACTTGAAAGGAGAGGATGCAGCAGAATCTGACTCTCCTTCCAGAGCAGCCCTTGGTGGTGGTGAAGTGGTGAAGGAAGTGAGAGTATCTTCAGGCTTCCCTGCAACCATCAGTCCTGTGACCTTGACGCGCGGATCAAACTCTACAACTCTGAGAGAGTTATAAAGCAGGCACGCTTATTTGGCGCCGGGTCTGTGGGGGATCGCTTCTCCACAAGGACGCACACCAGCAGCATGTTTTACCAAAAATTTATAGGTGCAGGTATACATATCCATAGGATTGCAAAAAAAAAAGACATATATATGCATAAGTGAGGCTGGGTTATTAAAAAAAAAAACAAAAAACAAAACTTGGGTTAGCATTTCAGATCTGTCTCTGGTGGTCGTTTACTTCTTCAGGGGTCTGATCTTCCTCTAGATGAACTTTAGTCATTCACCCATGCTCTCCTTTCATTTGGGGATTTCGGCGGTTTCCCGACTTCTGGCCGAATTTGTGGTGGAACAAACAGGATTGTTAGGCATTGTCTAGCAGACAGTTAGTCTCCTAAACCAAGACAGTTAGTTCCCTGTATCAACCTCCCACAAACTGCATGGATGAAGCTGGAGGGTTGTTTTGTACTGTAAGTCTTTACTCTATCATGAGCATTTCCTTAAGATACATGTGAGATATCGGTCAGGGTTTTAGGACCGTTAATTTCATAATTACATATTATAAGTTCAAGATCTGAAGATCTTTCCAACACAGGTCGCTAAAGGGCCTTCTCTCTGAGAAAAATATACTGGTTTTGTCTTTCTGTGGATGTCTGGGTTAAGTATCATTCATTAATGCTAACAAACCAAGCCTCAGTTAGAGAAGCAGCAAAGGCCGTCATCCTTTTCCTTCTCTAATTGAGTCTGTAATTTTAAAGCAAGTAATTTTTATGGTCTCTCTTATATTCAGATGCCTCAGAAAATGTGAAGCTTGTTTTACTAAAATCTGTATAATTGCAACCACTCATGAGATTTTGGCTGGAGATTACTAAATTTAAGTAATACAAGAAAAGTATTAAATGTACTGTGCAAATACTGCCTGGATCAAGCTTTCTGAATTGTAGCTGTGAAGCTAGTTGATGGCGTTTGGTATAAGTCTATGAAAACTGAGGTGATTTGGGGCATATCCATAGCCAACTTGAGATTTAAATTGATGTGCCTGTAGAACGTAGGTTCTCTAGATTAAGAGAAGTCTATTCAGGGAGAGACACTCCCCAAATTCTGAAGGTCATTAGTTCTGGAGTATATTCAATGCTGTTCCCACAGGAGTGTGACTGTCTCCCACGCAACAGAGCTGGCATGATGCTCACAGGTCTTGCATACCTTCAGTTGAGTTTCGAGTTCTTATTCCCACAGTAAGAAATAAAGCCAGGCTTAAACCAGGCTCTAAAGCATACCTGGTAAGGAAAATAAGCTGATCTGTTTACATTATGCTTCTGTTGGCGCCCTGACTCCTCTCCTCCTACTTGCTAATTATTGCAAGAATAATGGCAAGATAAGAAAACCTGTAAAATGTTATACTTTTTGGTCTGTGTACATCACACTGTTTTCTGTAAATGTGTTTTTCCTGTTAACTATCTGCCATTCTTGCTACAAATGAAAAAAAAAACCACCAAAAAACCCAATGTGCTAAGGAAGCTGTGAAACCTCAGACACAGTATGGGAAGTTCAGGAGAAAGTGTAGCACCCACTATTGCTTTCTTGTTCCTTTAAATGGATATTAACCTCTCCATGACCCTTATTAAATTAACTGAAGTTTAGAACTAATTTTGTAGCTCAAATTTAGATACTCAACTTGCTGATATTAGGAAATTTGATGTAATACCTACTTATAAAATAAACAAGAAACACTGTTCGTTGGACCTTGGTTTTAATTAACCCAAGTGTGTTTTGACATACAAGCCTCCCAGGGCATCACACAGTATAAAGGACGCTGCATAAAAGCTGCTTGCGTTGCATTGCAGCTCAATGCAGATTTTGGAGCTGATCAGTTGTATTTGCCTTAAGGCAACATTGATCTGATTTGTACAAATGTTACTTGCAATTGCTTACTGTGCTGAAATCGTAATAGATACGTAAAAGCTAATTAATAATAGACCTTGCAAAGGCATGTCTTTGTTTACTGTATTTTCATTAGACTGTTCTAAAATAATTTCAGAAATGTAAAATTGAAGACAAAAAACCAAATTGAAATGACCTAATTATTCTCTAAAGAGGAATCTCTATTCAGATGGGTAAACTTTCCCCTCCCTACGAATATTCATATTCCATAAGTTTCTACCTCCTTTCTTCTATTTATGGAGTTACGTACTTGAGATCCTTCAAGACATTAGAATGCATTTTCTAATGGCTACTCATTAGTGGTGATTACCCTCTACTAATAACTGTTCACAGGATTCTTTATTCTTGTTATCCTTTTAAGCTCTAATCAATATAAAAGGTTCTCTGATCTTGTGGTAGCTTCATTTCTGCACACCTCCTCTTTAAATGAAGCAATAATTGCATATGCTGCATTTTTTTTATTTATTTTTAAGCTAAGCCTTCTTTGCAAATGGTAAGCTAATTTTGTGACTGGCAAGCTCTATGTTGCTTGAATTAAAAAGGATTGGAGATTTGGAAGCATGTATTTGGACTTCTCAGGAGTTAGAAACGCAAAAAGAGAACAGGAGAAAAACCTCAAATAATCAAGACTTTGAAAAATAAGATTGCGTATTTTATGTAAACATTAAACTCAAAACATATGTTGATGTCCTATAAAGATCTCCAACGTATCTTAATGGAGTTACAAGTCTCACAGTCACTTCTAGTAACGACTCTTAAGCTTCAAATTTTGTAAGTTTTATGCAAATCTTGTCTTGCAAAAATTATAAATATAAAAATAGTTATTGCAGGATTGAGATTTAAAGTCATTGGTAGAGTTTATGTAGAAGTCGTATGTTACAAGTTCATATTTCTAATCAGGATAAGGACTGTGAATGACAACGCTTCAGTGTATTTTCTGCATGTTTTTCCCCTCCTCCTTCTCAAGGCTGACCAAACCTAGCTATCAGCTTCTCATACATCATGTTCTTCTGCTCCTTGAATGTTTTTTGGCCACACGACACTGAACTAAGTCCTGTCTGTCAGTGTCTGCAATAGAAAACAGGCAATTTCAAGTTAATAGTACTTAACTGTGACCCCTTCCCCAGCAGAGCAAGAGACGGAAACTCCTTTGCCCACAACATGGTGTTCTCTGGGAGATAATAAAAGGGGGATTGCAAAACCCGGTGCAGTGGGTGGTTGTTATTGTGGATGCACCAGCTGTCTGTGCTTTCTCTTGTCTTGGACTCCTCCAGGGTGCCTGTATAATGTGCTTGTCCGGAGTGCGTATTCATTTCTGTAAAGTAAGAAAATGAGGAGAGTACAAAAGAGATGCTTCAATTCAGTATGTGAGTAAATTGTTCCAGAGCTGTTACATGTTGCAGTTCTTCTGGTATAGGACAAGGGTGACCTTTTATAGACATAATGATTTTCATTCGAATAATATTGTATGTACGTATGTATACATAAATTGTGATAATTGTTTAGGAGAAATCTTTCTTTTTCCTAAACTGCTATTATTTATCAGTGTCAACTGTTCAGCTTGGAGGCATTTAGGAACCTGATCTCTACAGGTGCAGTGTGTGCAACTCTGCCTTCCTACTTTTGCTGGATCTGTGTTAAATATCCTCAAGATAAAGACTTGTTTGTCAGGTAGCAAAATATCTTAATAGTTATCAGAAAACCACTAAGTTTTTATGCTATATTATATTAATTCTATTATATTATATTAAATTAATTACTTCTTTTCTGATTGAGTAAATAAGGTGAATACTTATATCTTATGTGAATTGAAAGATAGAATGTCAGCTTCTCTAGTTTTTGCTTTGATTTCTTTTTGAAACTTTATTGATATTGATTATGGGAAGTCAAGCAAGTACTAAGGGCAGTTTCATAGTACTGTTTTTGGTATTTTATTAGTCATTCACAGAAATAGTTCAGAAAAGCACAATTAAAGTAATCTCGCAGGCTATGAAGAATGGTCGGTGTGAATGTGGGAAGAGTGCCCTAACATTACATGTTCCATTTTTATTTAATTTTAAGAGAAAGTACTATAATCATAGTATATTTTAGACAATTTATTTAACTGCAACCCATATGTTTGTACTAGGTTAGGGGAGCTAGAGCAAATTTAAAGTGACAAGGTTGCACAGAAGAGATCAAATTTTCAGAGGAATGAATGAAATTTCAGTGTTCTTCAAAGTGAAATTTTTGAGAAGTGTTTGGTTGTAAGGGCGTTGTTTCTCAGCACCTTGAAACTTCACCAATTTCCACTAAATGAACAGAAATACGGGACTTTTCCTTTTGAAAATTCATCTTCTGAATATCCCGTCCAAAATAACAGTGGTTAAGTAATTACAACTCTCGCAACATATGACTACGGTTATTTTGAAAACTATTTGTCTTTACTTTTATCTACGTTTTGCTTAAGAGAGTGTCACTGTGTTCTGTATCGTGTTAAAGTAGTACAGAGGGTAGGAATGGCAGTAGATTACTTTGTTAATTAACATGTAAAAAAAACCAACCCTGGTAATTGCTAGTTGAGCCTGGGGTCTCCAGCAGGACCTACTGCCATCATCATGATGATCTTCAAATTAATACAATCATAGAATAACTTCATTATTTGGCTCAGCTTGGTTATATCCCATCTGGGACTGAACTTTGCAGACTTAAGCTAGCATTTTGAAACTTGAGTGCTTTGAGATCAGAACCATCTCTTTTTGGTGCAGTATCAGCACCCTGGGAAGCTATAGTGGCAAAAGGCAATAGTGACTTTGTCTCTCTGAGGTAGGTAGGATTAACTGCAAAAACATTTTCTGAGAAACAGGAAGATGCTTCTGAAAGAGGACTGTACACAAAGAGGATGAAGCTTTAGGTGGAGCTGCTGAGGCATTGTGACATGCTCGTGAGTAAACTCCTGTCAGGTTTTTTTTTTTTTTTTTT
>WHYT01017769.1:43332-56967 GCA_009806455.1 Tetrax tetrax
TTCTGTCCTTATCTACCCTGCAAGAGAACAGTTGGGAAAATGGCTCTGTGCTTCCAAGCTGATTTCTCATTCAAAGGGACCTAATAGTGGACAGATGGCCAAACCCTTGAAAACAAAAATGACAGGAAAGGAAAATTTCCTCTGCCAAATATCCCTGCAACTCACTGGGTGAGGGGAGTGGGGGGAGTATTTCATTCCCATCTCTTAACTTGAACGAATCTGCCAGATTTTCATTTTGTTTGGGTTAGATTCTCTGCCCAGTGTAAGATTTGGAGCATTATCTTCTTTCTTCCATCTCCTGGATTGGTTAGCAAGGCATTTTGATGAGAATGTGCCCTAGGTGTTCTTTGAGTTCAAGCTGCAGCCATTCCAATGAAAAATGACAGATGGGGCCATTTGAGTGAAATTCATCTACTGTGACAAGATTCCTAAGGGCACTCTTTGCAGACTTGTTGGAAGTACCCAAGCAATGCAGAAATCCAGTGGGTTAATGCTTGCACTGTTTTCCTGTTAATTCATTTAAGATTTAGAAAACTTCTGAAAGTAAAATCACTCAGCTGAAACTCTTGCAACTCTGTGAGGATGAGACATCCCTGCTATGTTGTTAACTGAAACGCTCAAACATTTCTTGAGATCGCTTCTTTCCAATTTTCCAAGAAAAGTATTTCAAAATGTAGTATATTAAAACAAACCAAAGCTTCACATTTGTAGAAATTAGCCAGAAATACTTGTTGAGATATTTATTCATGAGCAACTTTGATATCATGTGGAATTATTATGCATGCACCTTGATTAGATGTGATTTTTATATATGCTCAGAGATCAGGAAAGAGGTTATTTCTCCTGCTCTGTCTAAAACAGGGAGGGGGGGATGAGAAAAGGACTCTCCTCAGGATGGGTTTGATCAATTGACTATAGTGCCACATAAGATAGAGATCAGGCCACACTACTGCAGTGTTATTAAGTAGTTCTAGGTGCTTATGTAGTACATTTTTATCACTCAGATTTAAAGTATAACATTAATAGTTTGGGGTCAGCAAGGAAATTTTCCCCTTAGTCTGATTAGCAGAGACTTTCGTGGGGATTTACTCCTGTAGCACTTAGGGTCTGGGTTTCCTTTGGTGTTTCCTAACAAAGCCCACAGCACACAGCTATGTAGCATGATGGTGATTTCAGAGCTGGTCTGTTTTCATGTGCTGCGTTGTAGCTGTCATTGGGGGTCTTCTACTGTCAGGTCTAGCAGCTGCTAGAGGCTGCTGGGCAATATTGTTTATCTTGAGCTAACTATGGGCATGTGGAGTAAGAATAAACTTGGTGGAGCTTTTGTTAAATGCACTTTTGTGACACAAGCTGACCTCTGGCAGTGAGGGTCCAGACTTGATGACTCAGCTGGCTCCTTTCAGTCTCACGCTATGTCCTGTTCATCAAAAGCATCCTAAAACTTGCCATCAACTGGATCGCCAACTCTTGAAGAGACAGTGTCTCATGATAGCCTTGAGTGTAGTGAACTGACTTGAGGTGGAATCAACTCTGGTTCTCTGAAGGAAAAACATTGCAGTCATACAGATCAAAAGTGCAGAGAACCTTTCTGTGTATTGAAGTTAGGCATCTTCTCACTTTTAGGAACTGTACTGCTCGTGGCTTGCGTCTTCGTTTAGATATTTCAGGCCACTTGCTTCAGTACAGATTTCCACATGAAACTTTTTGAGGATGGATGCTAAGGTAGTACTGCTGTTTCCTGATACTTTAATGGCAGAACCTCAAGTACCTTTATAGTGGAGAAGACCTTACCTCAAGAGAAACATGTACATGCTGCTGCTGTTTCTGTATCCCTTTCTTGGCTTTGCTTGAAGTTCAAATGGGAAGAAATCTCTAAAACTTAGTAATTGGAGTATTGATTTGTCATTATCTAGGTTCAAGAGTTTCTGTCATCATTTTGATCCTGGATAATTGATACCTACAAGTAGAACAACTCATTTATTTATGTGATGATGAACACAGTCTTTGAGTCAAATGAACTTTCTTGTTCTTCTAATGTTTGATAGTTTATATGTATGGATGAAACTATCAGAAAAGGGGTCACTGGGCTGTGAGTTGGCAGAAGGTAATAGCAAATAATCATGGGAGTGAAGATAAGAATTTATTTGGCACTGGTGCATGGTCCACAGCATGAATTCACCTGCAGCTGCCTTATTGAAGGAGAACAACACAATTCTTGCATGAGAAATTCTCCCCAAAGTATTTAGCAATGAAATTAACATGAAGTGAGCTGGCTAAAGAGCTATAATTTTGCTTGTGGTTACTCATAACTCTGTGGTAAATCTTCATTTCACTCTATAAGAAATAGTCTTCATTTTAGTGTATTAGTTTAGGAGAATCAAGGAGTTACTTAATATGCAGTTTCCATATATTGAAACATTCTTTGCATTTGTCTTTGTTCCTCCAGCACTTAGTGAAGTGTGCCTCAGCATAATCAGCCTCCCAGTGGATTCTAGCGTGAAAACAAATCTCACTTTAATTTAACAAACTTAGGTTTACAAGGCAGTGCAAGGAAATTAAATTACCTGTTTGCAAACACAGCCTCCTTTCTCAAGAAACATTTTTAATATCACTTGCCGTTTTCATGCAAGTCTTTCCATTGTCAGTTTTTAAGCTGTTGTAGTTAAGCCGTTAACCAAGAGTGCAGGCAGGTGGGCAATAACTTGGGCTTTTTCAGGGGTAGGTTTTACTGCTTTGGGATTTTTAGCTGATAGTACATTTATGGTGGCTGTTCCAGACTGTGCGCTCAAGAAAAGGTGGGGATGATGTGAAATGGGAGCTCGCTCATCCGTAAGATATATCTGCTAGGGTGCAGTGGTTACAGTGGGGGAGCTATCAAGTTTATTTATACTTTGGTGTGGGCCTGGAAAACTGTTATCTGTGTCTGTCACGTGCCTGAATCATTCAATAAATATTCTGAATTTGAATATTCAATATTTTTAATGCTTTGGTTTGCAGTTCCCAAAACCAGTACTCAGCTGCTTTTGTGTTATGCTAGTGCTAGGCATAACACCCGATAGCTTTTTAGCACTTTCCAGCATCTATGGAAACAAAGTCCTATTAAAATTAGGCACCTTTACAGAGGAGGCCCATTTCTGTAGAAACAAATTGTCATTTTCTTAGAAGAAAGCACAAGAATTATTCCATAAGAGCAGGCTATAATTTTTTAGCATAGTGTGCTTTATCAGAAACACAGATTTGTTAACTCTGAAATTTGGGAACTATGCCAGCCTTGATGAGTCTTTTGTCAAGAGCATTTCCTCAGGTCTCTGATGAAAGTGATAATTTGAAAGAGAGATCCTCATCAAACCCGTAGCCTAGAGATTAATATATTAGCCTTATATGTGGGCTTCACAGTCTCATCTGAATTGTTAGTATCCCAAGTGATTATTTTGGAGTTGACTTCATGGTAAAACAGTCTTCCTGATGTCGTCTGCTCTTGTTGTCTTGCTCTCTGTTTATTTTTTTTAAATAAATAAAACTTGAAATATTTTGCTTTTGTTGTGACACAAAATAGAAAATATTTTTAAATGCCAAAGCCAGGAAACTATTTTCCATCTTTACATGGCTCTTATTTCATATGCTGTTCCTGCAATGCCTGGTTTCCTTTATTCCCCCTATTGCTGTGAAGGAGAATAAGGGCTTGTCTTGTCCTGGTCAGTGTGCTCAGGGCTGCTTGGATTGTCGTTGTACCACAAAAGGGAAGGGATTTGTCTGACACTACCATCTCTACGCAAGAAACATAAAACAAGGAGGCAAACTATTCTTCATGGTAAACACAGTAAGCAGTGCCTCAAACATGAGGAGAGTAAATCTCTATCCCCTCAGATTAAGTGCTTTTCTGAATGACAGTTCCTTATGGATCTTTCATTGGGATGATGTACAGCATCCGTTATTTTGAAGGACTCCTCTTAGATACAGGTAATCCCAGAGCACTGAGTGTTCGCGGCTTTGGTATGCAGGCATTAAGTCATAGTAATAGGAACACAAGAACATTACTATGTGAACTGTGGAGGTGCCTGAGATGGCAAATTAGGTTTCAACCAGTCTCAGCAAGGGAAAGCATCATAGGTTATATTTTAGGGAAGGTTATTTGCTAGAATAAAGGAATGGAGATTTCAGAGGGAGATCTTTCCCTCAAGACTTATCAACCTTTTCATTAAAGGTAGTTCTTGTAGATAGGTGCATGTACAAGGAATATTTCTTTGAGGAGCTAAGATGGTTGTGAGAGTCTGCTGTTACGTGTCTAGCTGTATCTCTGCCTGTGGCTTCCTTGAGTAAAAACACTGCTGGCATTAAGCTGGTTATGAAATTGTAACCGATCATGTTTAGTATTACCTCAAACTAATGCATGGGGTGTGTGTTCAAGTTACTTATTACTGTAATCTCTTTCCATTCTCTGTTCTGGAGCTTATAGATTTGCTTTATAGATATAAAGTAAATATTTAGTTATTTCTTTTTGAAGAAAGAACAAAGTCATGCTGATGGATTTCTCTGTTTGTGTGGTAGCCACAGTCCAGGCTGGTGTGCGAGTGGGTTAGCTGGGTCCTAGAGACTCTGTGGCATAGTGTCTCTGCAGTGGGAGTTTAAAAAGCCTGTAGATGTAGGCTGTGACAATCTGTTCTTCTCAGACTGAATATAAATGAGGCTTCAGGATGGGGGGAAAGGGCACAACACAGACTAAAGAAATAACTCTGTAATATGTTATAATCAGTAGTAAAGCTTAAGAAAGCTCTTGTGGGCAGGTACTTCCTGCTTCTGCATTTCAGCACCCCACTGTCTTCATGGTACTGTGGGGTTATTGTAACAATGCTGGTCCGAATTTTAACTTTTTCTGCTCAGCTTTGCTTAAGCTTATATCTATTTTTCTTGATCTACTACCTTGTGTTTTACAAATCCCACACATACAATTGTGTTGTCCGCGTGATTCCAAAATGCTGTGGGTGAAAATAACACTCTTCCTCCCGGTCTTCCTTTTTCTTTCTAAGAGAATTTTTTTTTTGATCCTGAGGTAATTTAACTGGTCATATTACAGCGTGACCTCAGAGCACAATACAATGAGGGATCCCTTTAGGGACGAACAAGCAGTGAGTGCCATGTGTACTCAGTTGTGCTACTAGAGAAAATATATGTGAATGTGGGGTAGATTTAGTCAAAGTTACCACCACCGTGCTTGAGGAAGAAGAATAAAGTGTGCCTGTAACTAACTGAATAACTGAATGAATAACTGCATTAATTGCTAAAGGTGATGGCAATAAGAATGGTACCTCATTAGTGGGGAGAAAATAACTTCCTTTTAAAAATTAAATATTTTCTTTAACTCTACTCAGATAATCCCACTACCACCCTAGTATATGCAAGTAGATTTTAATTTGGTTATGCTCATTTTTTGTATCAGTACATCGCTAAAATCACATCTAGTATGACCAAATCAGAGCAGCTAGTCTAATGCATTGGAGAGAACTGAAGTAACCAGTGCACAGTCCATATGTGAGTATTAATTTCTGGCAGTTGAATTCTGGGGTTTTTTATTTCCTATATCCCCAGCTGCAAGTTTGTAGTGTGATTCACCATAAATTAGCAGGTAAAGAAGAATTATTACATTATTTGGATTTTTACGGGATCCTGCCCGCAACTTGAAATACATACTCACTGCTTCTGTTTTTGTATGCCTGTCTCTTCTCCATTTGAAAAGTTATCCCAGTGTACTCCATGCAGCCTTTTGGATAAAAACAAAACAAAAGCCAATCTAGCAAAAAGGGTCAGCAGTATGAAGGATTACAAATGACACTTCTGTATCTGCTCTTGATGCAAGGAGAGCTGCTTTTGACAGGCTTATCTTCTGCAGTTGGCAGTTTGGCACTTTACATGGCAGATAATCTATGCAGGTACTGATCCAGCAAATTCATCTGTCTTAATATGTTGAAAATCTACAGATGTATGCCCATAAGTCAATTAACTCATATAAAAGATTTAAGATGAGAACATTCAGTGCTGAGTGTGTTTTACACTCCTTGGCCAACACTATTTAAGCATGCATCCATTTTATTAACTGTAACTAATGCACATTGTATAAAACCTAGATAAGATTTGATATTCTCCTTATTTCCCCTAAATATTGCAGTATTGTCTGTTCAGTTAGGAATGTGTAGCAGAGGTGGGAATTGTCCTGTTGTCTCACTTTTATTTAACTTGGCATGGAGCTAATTTTCAAAGTTTTATTTTAAAACTGGAAAAAAAAAAAGTTGAAATGTCATTGTTGTTAATTTAAAATTGAGTGGGACTGTTACATTAATTTCAGTACAAAGTAAATGCTGTGGTCATCTTTTCCTTAAGCTGAATTGTTTCCTTGCTTAGAAAAGGGATGTCAGATCTTTTTGTCAGTTCAACATTTCATTCTACTTCAATTACATTTTCTAAAGAAAGATCTGGCTTAGAGGCTGATGAAACCTAACACTGACAGACCATTATTCTTCCCTCTTAACTTCGGTTAAAAAGTTTCTGCAAAGGCAAGTTACTGCTTTTATTTGTCATTCACACATTAAAAACAAAAAAGTTATAATAAGGTTAATAGACATAATTATGTACTTGTGTGTTGCATAATCTTCAAGTTAGTTTTGAAAGCAGAGACTCACAGTAAGAGTACATTCATATGACTGTCACCTTGCCTATGAAAAGCAGTTTACTTTAATTCCTCAACCTCAAAGCCAGATCTAGGGAAAGGATGGACTTGTACTCCCAGACAGAAATTATTATATGTAAGTTTTCAATACATTGTGCTATCTAGAAATATTTTCTTCCATGGGGAAACGCGGCTGCACTTCTCCAGAAGCAAATGGAGGACCTGGAGTGTCTGGAGGAACGTGTTTGTATACGTTCCTTGGCTGCAGAGGGATGAAAATAACACCATCTTTAGTAGTAAGTGGCCTGAGAAACCCAAAGGCAAGTTTTTTTCCATGGCAAAAAAAAGTAAGCAGACAGGTTATTTATCTAGTGGCAAAGCAATGATTACAAGATCATCCATAATCCTTTCTACTTTTATCTGTTACACCTATGTAGTATCTATACTCTTTGTATGTGTATATATATGTATAAAAGGGATTTTATCCTTCTTGTTTTCATCTCCAAGTTCTTTTATACCATTCTAATTACTATTCTGTCTTTCACTTCTGTGACATGTCTTTGCGTTATCTGTCGCTTTTAGAGCTTGCAGTTGCTACACATTATTAAAGTAAATGATATCATAACTGACAACTTAATAGATATTTTCCTCACTAGTGACATAGCTCTACATCTTTCTCATTGGTAAAGAATACAGGTGGACAAGTTACTCTCTATACTTTATAATCTTACACATATTGAAAAAATAAAATCTTTGCCATTGTTAGTGCAAATAGTAATAGAATTAGTTTTTCTTACTGTTTAACATATAAAGTCAGTTATTAAAAAAAATATAAACGCGATAAATTTTCATATAAATAGACTTAGGGCTTACAAGTCTTATGAACCTGACTAGCATTGTACTCCTAATTATTAAAAACCTAATTTGTTAGCACCTGCATGGAAATAAAGGAAATTATACTACTTAAAAGTTAAAGGAACAGAATTATGACTACAAATAGAAGCTGTAAAAAAATATACTGTCTGAATAAAATAATTTTGAAGGAGTATTTGAGGGCTACTCAGTGCACTCCTAGAAATGTTGCTCAGAATTCTGGCTTCATTATTATAAAAGGTGTAAAGCGCAACGTTTAAGTTCTAGGGATGTGAAGAGATCTGCAAAGTACTGAGGAGAACAGCAAGAACTACAAACAGCCACAAAGCTATTTGTACTGTCTTCAAACGAGAGGAGGAGAGTATGGTTGTATTCAAGTAGGGTGGCTATACAGAGAAAGAATATTTTTTAAAATGGTTTTATATCTACAATTTGCTCATTTTAAACTGTTCGAATAGCATTTTTTTTTTTAAAAAGGTTACTATGTACTTAATTTTCTCCTCTTGTTCTTTGTGTAAACAAACGTGGTATGACTGCTATTGGCCTTAGCTGGTATAGACACAGGTTGGGCCCTTCCAGTAAAATTTGAAAACCACTATCACATTTTACACTTATTTGGATGTTTTCTCATGTATTTCTCTGGAACATAAGAGGAACACCTACACAGAGATAAAATTTTACCATTTCTAAATACAGACTTTTCATGATCCTCATGTTACCAGAAGTCGTGGAAGTACTTAAATTCTCATAAGCAAGAAGCCTCTCTGAAGCCAGTCCGTTGTGAAGCTGGAACATCGGGCATAAAAATAAAAATTTGCAGATTTTGCTCATCTCCCACTCTTTTTTCCCCAGGCTGAACTTCACCATTCCCGAGCCCTCTACCTTGTCCCACACCCCTGGCCCCAGAAGTGGTGCTGGGGATGGGGGGAAATGGGGACCTGTGGTCAGTCCCTAACGATTCCTCTCTTTTGCTCCTTCCTCTTCACACTTCTCCCTGTGCCAGCGTGGGCTCCTCTGCGCAGGCTGCGGCTCCTTCAGGGAGTCTCCACCTGCTCGGGTCTGTGGGGTCCTCCGTGGGCTGCGGTGCGGATATCTGCTCTGGTGGGCTCCTCTTCACCGGCTGCAGGGAAATACCAGCTCCGGCATGGTCTCCACGCTGGTTGTCACGCTTTGTCCCTCACTGTCAGGCCTGCTTGGCCCCTTCTTAAACCGGCTTTTGTAGGGCACGGCTCCTCCCAGTGGCTGGGCCGTGCCCCGCCGGGGGCTGCAGAACCGGCTGGAACCGGCTGCGTCCGGCTCGGGGCAGCCCCTGCAGCTTTCCTGCTGCACCAGCACCTTGGCACCTACACCCAATACGATTACCTATTATTTGGGCATTTATTGTTAATAAAAAAGCAGTATGTAGGTTCTTCAGGGATTGGAATGGATGCACCTGCAAATTGTGTCTGGAAAAACAGAAGTTGAAATTGAGGGAGAGAGGGAAAAGGAGAAAGATTATTTCCTCTGCGGACTGTTCAATATTTTGTTGAAAGAGATGGAGTGTTATTTACCAGTAAGTAACTGTTTTGTTAAGGTGAGGTTTTGTGGCTCCACAATTCCTAGCAGCATGCCTACTGTGTCTTCCTAGGAAAGCTTTTGCCACAATTTAGTTTATGAAGGAAACGATGTAGTAATGATTTGTGATGGATTCATTTTAACTTATTTTTTTTTTCTTATTATGCAATGAAGTGCTGCTTTGGGAGGTATTTCTTTAGAGATTAAATGTCAGCTTGAGACTTGAAAGTGGGGCACACAAAGCAAGCACAGAGGCTGGGAGGAGCAGTGTTGGTTCTTTGAAGTTTGCTTTTAAGTGGAATTTCCAAAGTTTAAGCTCCAATCACTTATAATCCAAAGTATTTATATCATACCACTTAAATATAAACCATCAGTTTTTCAAATTGCTTTGGAATCTGGGGAGATGTAGTTAAGGGCTTTGTAAGCGATTAAAGCTCTTTAAAACCAAAATGGAACCTGTGCAGTTGGTCACCTCTGTGAGTTGTGACCGCCATTTTGCGTTGCCCTCAGCTGAGGGCTCTGAGGTGTCTGAGCTTTGCTTTTCTTATGTTGTTGTTTTCCCTTGTCCAGATTTTGCACGTTTGAAAACACAGAAGTAGTTGGAGTCTGAGGCCACATTAAGAATTATACTCCTATTTCAGGGCTAGGATTGGGCTGCCAAAGTTATTCTGTTGTCAAATCCATGTTAGGTAGATGCATTTAGTCTGGTCAGTTGTGTGCTTGTGTGTGCAGAGCTTAGTGTGTACCTCCTTGTGCTGAAGGTTTTGAGTCCGCGCTGGTACTGTCACCTGCCTGAGCTGGGACTGTGAAAGCTGGGAAGTAGTTTAGAGACTTTTGCTTTTCACTTGCTGTTGTTGCTTCCTTTTTGAGGCATAAGTGCCTCCCTGAGTACTTAAGATTTCATTGCAGACCCAAACTGATGGTAAAAGCTTTGACTTGGCACTGGAATGGATTGGGGGCTTTCATAAATCCAATTAAAGCTCAACTGATTTTTTTTTTTGTTTGTTTGTTTTAATGTTTTGAATTGTGTAATGTAGTCTGAAAGTTGCAATATACTCTTAATTATAATCACAGAGAAGCATTTTTATTCATAAAATAGGGATTGTATTGTTCACTTCAGCATTTGCTGTGAGACTGCTTAATGTGTTAGATCTTCAGCACAAGTTTGAGGCAATGCAACTATGCTTTTATACCTGTGCTCTGAGAAATGTCTAGAAGGAGATTATGAGGGAAAGACTTGAAAAAAGGTCTGTCTGCATATGGCCCCTTGTAGTAACTGCTGTTCCAAATGAAGACTGATAAGAGACATGTTAAAAGCTTAAAAATGTACCGTTAACTATTGCCTGTCCATTTTCGTTTTTCAGTGTAGCCCTGAATACGCTTTGGCATGTTGCATCTGAATGTGCACCATTCCTTGTGGAGGATAAATTTGTATTGATATATTGTTGCCATTAAATAAAATTATGCCAAAAATGATATAAAAATAAATAAATGAAAATATTGATCTAAAAAGTGAGAAAGATAAAAAGGTAAGTATACAGCAATCGATAGCAGAAACAGACGAGGGTAAATAAATATAAACACTGACAGATGTACAGGAAAAAAGTTCACTCCTTATTATTAGAAAGTTACACAGGTGACAAAAAATAAGCAGACTGCAACCCCTGAATCTTACTAGATTTTTAACTAGCTGTGCAATTGCTTTGTATAAATGCTGATGAATAGCAAAGCTTATTGCTGCTACGTAGCATATGATTTCCTGCAAGACTCATTGTGGTAGTAATATTCTGTCTGTGCTAGCAAAATGTTCTGCTGTGAATGATATTATGAATCCTTTTGATGTTCTTTGGATCTGAACACTGTCTCAGCCATGTGCCATCAGTCAGTCTCTTCTGTAAAAAGGATTTTTATTTTAACCTCGTTGAGTTCAGAAAATAACCCGGTTCCTCATTTTGTTTAGTGCTACTGTGTAGGCTGTTACAGGGCGTAGTTTCAAACTGCTGCACTTCGTAAATGTGGACGCTGATTAGAGTTTTTCATAATGATCTGGTAATGTAGTGATAATGTAAGTAATAGCCCATGCCTGATGATTTCTTGTCCAAGGACTAAAAGAATTACCATCATATATTTAGTGTCAAGTTCTGAGAAAGAGTTGTAAATCCATTTCTTTGTGCATTCTTAGTAGGCACGTGTACGTTTTTTGTCTAGCTGCCAAAGGAAGGGCCTGTAAAAAGAAAAGCATAAAATGAAGATACCGGATTTCTGATTCTACTCTCTTTTGAAGAGGAAGCAGTTGAACTAATGTTCCTGTCCAATCTACAGTATGTGTGCGGAACAAGATGACAATCTGTTTTGAAGGCATACAGCAGAAACTGGGTACTTGGGGTGAGGGTTCATGTAGACTGGTTCTCGTTAATGTTTCTGTTGCAAATAGTGCAAGTTGACCACAGGGTAAAACCAGAAGTAGGATCAGAGGCTGGAAGAACATAAATTGAATTTTCAATTTAACTTACAGATAATCTTTCAGCAAAGACTTTTCAGTTGTATCTCCTAGCTGTGTGAAAACATGACTGGTATATTGGCCTGAAACTAGAGTAATCTCGTTGAAATCTGTGATACTATTTAGCTCTTACCACTGACGCTGGTATAAGATCCTAGTTACAGGAACACTGTAGCCAGTGAAACTTTTGGCAGTAGCGCTGACTGACATTGGTTTCAAGTGTCCATGAAATTGACTTGCACAGGGTTACTCCTGCTTCTGGTAAAAAAGCTTTAGTAATGAACCTGGACAAAACAGGTTTAACAATTTAATTAATTGTTTAATTAATTTAAACAACAACAAAAAAAGAGTCCCGTCCGTGTCCCCCCGTCTCCCCTCATGCCCCCAATGCCATGAGTAATTTTTACAAATACTTGGATTTTTTTCCATTGTTAAATCCAGTTGTTATAATTGATTTGATGTGACATTCATTTTCTTCCTTTAAACCAATTTTTTTGACAATGACCTTCAGTGAGTAGCAGCAAAGACTAAAAGCTGGTAGTGCAGAAAAAATGATGTGCCTTTTCCCTGGGTCCTCTGTTAGTTCTCTGATTTTGCAGGTGACTGGTGTGTACCTCCACCGAAAAGGTACTGTCTTGCACTGTGCTGCCTGCATGATTATGTACCAGCATCACTCATCATGTTACAAAAGAGAATAACTTTCCTCTTGCAGTGCCTTCCCTGCATGACCTTAGCACCTGCATTTTGTACCTCCTCACCCTACACCTGAAGGATTGAGGATCGTGATGACTGAAAGACTGGAAACTGCTGAAAGTGCTTCCACTTGTGAACTATTCCATTAAGATATCTGAACAGGCTCTATTCTTGTGAACACTGCTCAACAAACAAACAAAACCAACCAATCTAACTTTGTTCTGTGGAGAAAAAGAAAAAAAAAACAACAAAAAAAAACCAAAAAAACCCACCGAACAAAAACACTCCTCTTCCCCAATTGTAGATTGCAAAATGTTGATAGGCTCTAAATAGCAGTAAGAGGTTGTGATCAAGAGGAGGAATGTGGAAAGCAGCTGAGATGCAACTTTATAGGGAGGTATAGTTTAATTTGATGTACCAAAGCTGGAAGTTTGAAGTAGTTCAACTGATTGACAACTGGACACCAAGTCCCTGCCTTGGGGGAGCAGAGTTATCTGTCAAAAACATGGGGCAAAAGGCAGGTGTAGGAACTGTCAGACAGTCAGTGGAAATCTAGCACTGCAAGTATGGTAAACATTTGAGCTTATACTATCTATAAACTCTTAAAATCAGTTGCTTAAACTCTTGGGATTCTACTTATTCTTACTCTAGTGAGAATGTGATCTGCACAATCATCTTAGCATTTTCTTTTTTGTTCAGTTTTAATTCTAGCAAAGAGCAGTGAAAGAAAGAAGAATTGTTGCTGGTGTGAGTTGTTAACATGACTCTTATTTATGGTACTGTTTAACTAACAAGGGCCATACCTAGCACATTCAGTGACTTCTTTTCTGCATGCCTCCTCACAATGATAGAAGCACAAGGCCCATGTGTTTTTATCACTTTGTTATGCAAATGTGCAGTGTAGTAGCAGTGGTAATATTGATGAAAATATGTGCAGCATTTGTTAGGGCAGCTTGCTTGTCGTAATTTCCCTCTGTCATCTGCATCTCATTAAAATGTATGAACACATTTGATACGTTGGAATAATCTTGGCTGATGTGTGTCTGTGAGAGGCAGCAGCTCCCAAAGCCTTGCTCCTGCAGAGCTCCTTCAAGATCTCACATGTGTGAGCCCTGCTGTTTGCCCTCTGTGATCTGAGAGCGCTGTTTTCCATGCTCGGATCAAACCCGGAAGGAACTGGGAACAGTGAGCTACTGCTGCTGTTGATGCAGTCAAGTTAGCATCCTTGATGTAACTCAAAGTTTTGCTTTAAAAAGAAGACACTTTTGAAAGGTTGCCAAACCTAGCTCTAGATTACATGTCTCTTTTGACAGCAGTTGTTTTTTTTTTCTTTCTTTTTTTTTTTTTTTTTTTC
>WHYT01017769.1:70008-88456 GCA_009806455.1 Tetrax tetrax
TTTTTTTTTTTTTTTTTTTTTTTTTTTTTTGTCTCTGCATGTTTACATGATGATGTAGTATCATTTCCACATTTCTGTAGCTGAAGGCGCTTTCCTGCATTTCCAAGCTTGGTACAAACATTCAGTTAATTCTGCTGTTTTGTGTTATGCTTTTATCTATAACAATTTCAGTGTTTTCAAGTGTCACTGTGAAGTGACTGAAATACCTAGAGTTAAATGTGGTTTCATTTTATCCAGGCAAATGTCTGGACGGTTACAAGTGTGTTTCTAGTTCAGCTAAAACTTGTAAATGTTGTACACTTAGCCAAGGACATGATGTATTCAGACCTTTCTGCCTGTGCACAGAGGTAGTATCTGTAGGGTGAGGTCTTTAGGACTTCTATTTCTTTGCAACATGCAAATAAATAATTTATAACTGTGATTTCCATCATTCCTTCTTTTGTCCTTTCAAGTATCAGCCTCTTCAAATCAGACCATAAACAACCATCAGCATTGACTCCTGAAAAATATGTATTTTGAAGCCTTACAAATTGTTATATCTTGGTGTTTCTGCATTAGTGTAGCTGCAGGCAGTTTATTTTGCATTCTGGCTTCTGTTCTGTAGAGGTCTTGACTCCTGTCAGGGAAGTCTGAGTGATCTGATGGGTGCCGACTGGTTTAGTTTTGCTGTAGCCTGCCTGTTCTGCATAAACTAATAGAGAAGGTTCTGACAAGGCTGGTGAGTTAACAGATTGTCTTAATTGTCTCCCTTTTCTTGATACCCAGCACAGTGCTCATTCATTGATACGGTTCAGCTGTGGTTATCACAAAACTTCATTTTACCCTCTGTTGGTTTGTACTGAGGTGTATTTTCTGGTATGGCTTTTTTATGTGTGCGTGGCTTTGACCTGTACTCACTTGTTCCATGTATTTTATATTTAACCTGTCTGATTTCTTCTGTTATAATCTCATCTTTTGGAACCAGAACCTGTTCTTGAGGGTGTTAAAATTAAGAACGAGAATATCAGACCACTTTTCTATTACCAACTCAAGTTTTGTCAGGGCGGAGTGTCCTTTGAATGTATCACTGAACATGCAATCAATGGATGGAAGATTCTGATTATCAGCAATTATTTCTGAGGAAGGGAGCCTCCTCAGAAGAGTGTCCAGAGACCTCTTACTTGAAATTGATACATAGAAACTGTCTGGAGTTGTTGCTTTAGGATACCCAGCAAAAAAAAAAAAAAATCCGGTTTTGTTACCTGACCTTTCGGACAATCATTGGCTATCACCCGGGCGACCTTTTGAAATAAAAAAAATAATTACTTCTATGTTGTGAAATCTGTAAGATCTGAAATATTGTGAAAAATTGAAGACAAAATTGATTTCTTGAAAATATGTCCAGGAGCTTTAACCTTTTCTTCAGATTTTATAGGAATGATTTTTATAGTTGTATATTCTTATGCCTGAACCTGGTTTTTCAACCAGGTTGTAAGAAATATCAGAAATATGATTTTAGTCAACTGTTCCTTTGACAGCAGCTGCTAAAGTTAATGTAACAAGATAAGGTGGTGGCTTTTTTTTCCAAATGGAAACTTGGTTGAAGTCTCCTTTCAAAGTTCTGTTGCTTGCTCAAATGCAGATATTATGTGCGTAATGAGGGGTAAAACTGACAGGACGTGTCTGTCACTGGGGTAATGAATATCCAATGATCAATTTGAAGTGAATGAACTGTAAAATTTATAATTTTCATTCATTGTTCCATACTTTTTGCAATAAAAAGCGTGAAATGAAATTTGCAATAAAATGTGTCCCATCTGCAACATTGTAGGACAAGAGAGGATATGTCATGGGCCAAAATCTTATTTATTAGCAATTCATAGAAGTAATTGATAATTAAGGATAACGTGATGAAGCTAGAAAAAGTAGTATTTAGTACTTAAATATGAGGCTTAACCAATTAACTTAAAAAACCCCAAAATGTGTAGAAGATGAAATTTCTTTTTTCATACATCATTTTGTCTTCCATTCGACAAACACTGTTTTCTACACTGGCCAAAGCCTTGGGAACTCTCTTTACAGCAGGTAGCAGTAATTAAGAAATTATCTGTTTAATTATTAAGGAATACTAATAAGTAATTAATGGAAACGTACCTGTTTTTAAGGTTAGGCAGACAGAAATGAGTGCTGAATGAATTTGTAGACAGAAAGAGGCTATCTTATGCAAGTACTGACGTCGAGCTGTTCTGAGCAATTCATTTTTCTGGTGTTATATAATACCTTTTTTGGAGTAAAAAAGTATTGCTTACATCCACTCAGAGTTTCTTAAAATTAGATGTTTTCTGAGACGCGTATTTTGGTTTTGGTGGAGAAACATGGCTGAGTTGTCAGCTTCTAAACAATGTGTCCACGAGGGGATTTTGGTGCCCGAGGGCTGGATGTCCTGTCTGTCCTAAGCATTGATAACTTTACTTTTGTTTGTCTGCTTGAGTCCCCTGGTATAGCCCGGAACACAATATGATGTTTCACGTCAAGATTCAAACCAGCAGTTTTCCATCATAATTTTATTCTCCTTTATTTGCTTTAGTCCTGTCCCAGAGTGCATTTATTATCCGAGAGGAAGCAGAGCTGTGCTAGAAAAGGAGGAGGCGGCTGATCTTAATGCCTGTTCTTGGGAAGAAGTGTGATGTAGCAACCACTGCAGCAGATGTCACTTGGTTGCCGTGCAAGTGAGCAGAACTTTCCGTCCCACAGTAGAGAAAAGGAACCTGCTGGTATTTTTGTCTCCCATCTGTGACCCAGTTGCAGACCTTGTGTGGTTATTAATGATGAGGAGGTTTTACCATGTGGTTTTATACAGTCAGGAAGATTGGTCAGTCGGGCTGTAGTTTTTTCTTTACTGTGAGGTGTTTTGTACAGCGTGCCACAAGTCTGAAAGCATTTTGGCAGTGTCTGGCAGATACACAGACAGAAACTAATCATTTTTAAGGAGGAAAACCCCCAAAATAAACCTTTGAGTAACATTTATTTTTGTATCTGAAAGGCTATGTGAATCCCAGAATGCTGGCTTCAGTTATGTTTAATAACAGAGGGACGAAATAAAGGTAACTCATACATTCAGGTGATGTCTAGGTTTCTTCCCTGTGTGTGAATATCTCCTTCCTCACTTGTTTATATGATCAGGCTGAAATAAAAGGGACAATTGTACAGGGGGGTTACTTGGAGTACTGCTGGAGAGCTGTCTTAAATCATTATGGAAGTTGATAGGGGGACAGGAATGTGTAATCTGTTGGTGCAATGGAATGGTCCAGCTCTGACTGGAACAGGACTCGGTGCCTAGTAATTCTAATTCCTAATACAAGCAAATTTTGCCATGTTTTCACTCTGAGCACCAGCTGTACTCAAAACTTATTACTGAAATACATAAATGTGGATACAAGGAGGGAGTATTTGCTAATGTGTGCGTTGTATTTTAAAACTAGGCTGTTGGCAACCTAATTTCTATATAAATAGACTGATATGTTTCAAACCAGCTAGAAATTAGGAGACACTCTGAGGATGTTGATGGGAAAGAAGAGAGGAAAAATAAGAGGTCATTTTCAGGTTAAAATAGGGAAGAGATAGGTGAGAAGAGTTTTGAGGAAAGAATAAACCATTCATATAGGATGAGTGATAACTTCAGGTTTAAATCTGTAGAAAATGTACTGAGAGAAAGAAGATTGCCTTGGGGAAAGAAAAAAGGCTGCATTGATAATGAGGAGGAGCATAAAAGACAATTAAATTAAGCACTGTGTTAGGAAGTCAGAGCTGCTTATAGTAAGAAACATTCTCAAAGCTTAAAAAATATTTTTCAGGCAGTTCCTAGGTCTAAACGAAGCTGTTAAAAGAAAATAAACCAACTAGAAAAAAACTAAAATGTAGATAGAATATGACTGAAAAATGCAGTATTTGTTATGAAAAGCAGGATGTCTTTATGCTTGATATACTGGTTATATAGCCCATGTAATTATGTGCATTCTTCTGTCTTGGATAGCTGAAACACATAGGTCTTGACTATTAGAATTTCTGGAACACCCACATGCTTATTGATTTTTCTGGGAAGATAGATTATTATTTGTTTTAGACAGTGTAAGAGCTTCAGTCAAGGACCACAGACTAATAAGAGCCACTGTCTGAAAGTGAAAAGAAGTTGGACCTTGTCCTAAAAAACTAATGTTCTTTAGGAGATAATAGACAACCTATAACAAATGACCATCACTAACAAATGATACACAACCCCACTGCAGTGATACCAAACCAGAAGACGCTCCCTTGTCATCTTTATCCTCCCCGTGCGTTATTTTCTACATTCCTGCTCTCTCCTGTGACTGAGACAAGACAACACCATCAATTACATGGACAGTCAATATATTTATTTTGAGGTACAGTTCAATTTAAGAGACATCTGAGCACAAAATATGGAAATTCTTGCAAATGGACTTTATTCTCTGTTTCTCTGTAGTGCACTTCTGCCTACGCTATGGATAGTTACTTTTAGAGTTGATTGTTTAATCCGTGGATTTTGGTACATGAATGTTAGACAGATGTCCTAACATGAAACTCTGATTTGTGTATAACAGATAGATGCGATCTTACATGTGTACATCTTGCAGTGTAACAGTGATTCTGACGCGTGTAGTCCATTTGTGGTTTAACCATAACCCTAAAATGGAACAGGATATCCAGAGGATTCATACCGTGAAGTTTTCTTGTGCTTGCAACCTGTGCATGGTCACGTCTTTCCCTTAACCTTTTGGCTTCACAAGCCTTTGTTCACATAAACGCGTCTAGAATTTGTCAGCATCTCTTTCTTGCACTCTTCCTATTTTTCCCTGTTCTCTTGAAGTGTTTTTGAGTTTCTTGATTTTCGTCAGGGAATAAAATCAATGTTTCAAAACCAACATGGCTATTTTGGAAAGAGTCCTGGCCATAATAAAGAAAAAGATCACTAGCCTCTTTCAAGATCGCTTGGGGCCCCATCTCTCTAGATTAAGTAAAGGACAGGTAATTTGAAGCAATACTTGTCCTTTACGTAATCAGATTGATTCTACTGGTGGAATATCCTTCAACCCCTGCTATATGGAGGTTTGTAATTTTGAGCGAATAGTGGAAAGATGAACATCAATGCTTTCTTCAATTTACAGAAAATTAAACTATTTATTCCTTTAAAGTCTGTGACATTAGGATTTAGCTCAACTTCCAGGATTTCCAAGTGTGTAGGCGTGTGGGAGCATGAGATTTCAGTGAGATTAAATTTGTGATAACACACAAGGGGCTGTGCTATCAAAGTAGTGTGGCACAAAATTTCATAAAGGCTACAATTTCTTATTTTTTTTTCCATTTATTTTACCCTAATAATCTAATAATGGTTTTAACTCTGAATTTCTAAAGTTACCATTCTCAAATTCAGAGTATTGTTGAAGTTCTTGAGTTATTGCATAGAACCTAAGTGACGTTAAATTCCGTTTTTAAAGATTCAAATTAAGTTACTATTTACAAAGAAAAGCTATAGCTAACCTGAATAATGAGGTGCTGAAAAACTACTCAGCAAATGTTAACATGTCTCGTGTTCTGAAATAGTTCCAGTATTCACTTCAGAGATGTCATAATTGAGACCATTCATAGGAAGAAATGCCAGCAATTGGAATTCACTGGTTTTGATATTTTGGGCAATCAGAGAGGCATTATGTGTGCAAATTTGTCCCGTAGTTCAGCAGGGCACCCTGTGGATCTGTAACTCCTCAATGAGGTCTATCTTTGTTGCTATTAGGGGATTACTTTTGCTCTTCTGCATAATCATTGAATTTTTTTTTTTCTTCTTTCCTATGGCAACACATTGTTGGTAAAAATGTTTACTAGTGATCTGTGTTCCTCAGCATTTCTTTAGATGTCTGGATTATATACAAGATACTGATATCAGTTCATGAAACAATTGTGCAGGAACCCCTGCTTTGGAAAGTATCTGACAAAACTCTTCAGAGGACTCTCCTTTGTTCTTTATTTAAGGAATAAGGACTAAAGTCAGGTTTATGTAAAATGTGTGCTGTAAACTCTCATAATGGAAAAATAAGTTCGTGCTCTGAACAGCTTTCTGTTGAAACAAAATAAGATAAAGCATATAAAAATGGAGCAACTTTATAGAGTAAACATGGAGTTATTAAATATTGAAGAAAGTTAAATGAATTGATAGAGGGGTTAAATATTGTGAATCTCAAGCTTTTAAGTATTTTTAAATGAGAATGAGTCTCCTCATAAGATATTTGCGTTGAACTAAAGGTCAGCATTGGTAAGTGAGATAAATGAAGTATTTTTTTAGTACAACTAACTGCAAAGAAAAGTACAACCTTATTTGTTTATGACCTTTTTCTGTCTTTGTGACATGAATGAAAACATTTTAATGCTATTAGATACTTTCCTCGAGATTTTTAACCGTATAGACTTTCGTGTATGAGGACTTAATCAGGTGGTGCTATTGAAGTTCCCATGGCTAGCTGTGAAACAGAATCATCATCTAATTCCAATTTTGTTCCTTTCTGTATAGTACACGGGCAGGTTCCTGGTCTGAACATAAAGGCATATAGATGGTGGTAGTTCAGATTTGATTTTGCATTCTCTGTCGTCTATTTGATATGACAAGTATCAGTAGAAAAAATTACAAGGACTGGACTTCTTAAGGAGATGGTATCTCTTTTGTGTTATTAAAAATAACTTGTAAGCTTAGAGACTGTTTAAGGTACAGAGAGCACAGCTATGTGGTCTGTTACCTAAAAGATGATAGAGAGGGAACGATGTAAAGGTTTATTCTTATATGCATATGTAAATTCAAAATATGCTTTTCCAAAATAAGAGTCAAAAGTAAAAATGTTGCTAAAAGTTTTACATATAAATATTGTGAGTAGAGTTTTTTGAAATGTGTAGCTAGACTTTTTTTCCTGAACAGTACAGGTTTGGGTTGACCCAAGCATTTAGTAAGTTCCTGTTAAATGTTTAAAATTGATTTGTTCCATGTTAAAAATAATACATCTCGTTCACTCCAAAACCCCACATTTTTTACATGAGAATCAAGTGTATAGGTACGTAAACTTCTAATTATGTCAGCATATATACCGAGTATGTTATTGTACTTTAGAAGTAGCCAAGAGATTACTGCCTAATATTATCAGATCTGTTAGACAAGGCTCTTGATGCTTTTGGTCAAATAAGCTTGTAATAAGAATGAGCTGCTAACAAAGGAGTTCTCCACCTCAGTTTTTTTTTTTTTTTTTTTTAATGTAAGAGCAAACTTTGCTAATGGGAATTGTCATTACTGAAAAGCCTTCTCTTGGGGACCAGAAAATGTGCTTATGGCAAAAGACTTTCATGTGCAGTCTTTCATGGAAAATATGTTTTTGTTGTGCAGTGTGATCAAATTAATGCCAACTTATCTGTAGGATCTCCATGAGTAATTTAATGTTGATGAAATGCACTACTTAGAATGTATTGTTTAGTTAAAATGATCTCCGGAGAGTTTGTATCTCATAATCGTGTATTGTAAATAGTATAATTTCTGGTTTAACTGAATTGTCAAAACTCACATTGCCTTAATTGGGGCAGGAATGTCACATTATTTTCTGTAAAAGCACACAAAGCATTATGATTTAAAGTTACCTATCCAAAAGTAAGCTCAGGACATACTACTGATGTTTCAGTAATTCGGGCAATGATATAATGTGGAGAACTAAGTGTGTGAGACAGAAGAACAAATTTCTTCTTTACAATTTGTCTTTGACAAAACATATAAGGTCTTTTATATGTGAACGTTTCAGGAAAATTTTTCAGTTTCTTTTGTATGTAGGGAAACACAGCATTCTGGTTTTTACTTCTATAGCTGCTCAATGTTGTTTTTTGTAATGCTGAGAAAGATTGAATCCTGTGAAGCGCAAACATTTATTTACTTCTCCTACTTCCCAGCCATTTCAGTTTTTAATTCCAGCTTAGTTTATTTTCCCTCAAAATGCATTTATCCATGTCTTGTTTTCTCTGCCTTCCAGAAGAAGACTTAAATTCCTTACCGAACTGCTAATCCTCATTTCTTCAGTGACCTAAGTTCCCAAATCTGCCTGTCTTCTGAATTCTTTGTTCTTAGCTGCTACTTTGAGATTTTAGATTTCGTTACTATCTTCAGTTTCTAGCCCTGGCTCATTCTGGAGCAGGCAATGCAGGAAATCCAGGTTTGCATCTCTGGGCATACCTTGGAGGAATTAAGGTCTGCTGTGTTATAAAGTTATTACATGTGCACAATACAATCAGATATATGAACTATGAGAACAGGACTTGCTTATTGAAAACGCAATGTTTGCCATATTCCAGTTATCAGTAACTAGAGTTATGGGAGACTCTAGCAAATTTCTGTTAAGGATGTGAGTTCCCCTTTGAAGTTTCTACTTCTTGATCCAATGCCTAAGGCTGTTAAAACTATCCAGAGCAAGGGCCACTGGATTTTAGCAATGGACAAATTCTATTTTTTAGTAGCCTTTTTCTCTGAAATACCTGAAACAATGAGCTCTGGCGCTTTCTGACCGGCTGACTGCTAAAGTCTTACTGTGGCACTTACCCAGCAAAGTATCACCCCAAAGGAGGAGCGGACTGCCAAGCCAATGTGTTTTGTTATGCTGTATCCTCCTAATAGAGCATTAGAAGCATTCCGTTTCTGTGCTGTACAAAATAAGGACTTGTTGCTTGTAGTGCAGACTGTGTAAGACATGAGGTTCAGTCTCTTAATGTTCTACAAAGTTAATAGGATTTCATCCATACGCTTAAAGGCTTCCTAAGCCCCCTTGGTTTGGCTGTTTTTAAGAGGGAGGCCTTTGACACTTAGACAGGATTCCAGTAGTCTGAGCTGAAAACCATTGATGTTAGCAGATGAAAGGACTTAGAGCTGAACTAGGTGGTAAGAAAGCTTACATTTTCTTCTGGTTTTACTCCAATCAGCAACCTCTTTAAACTGCAGATAGAAATGAGTGAACATATTATCAGTACGTTTAAATGGAAAATAGATCCATTATACTATTTTGGAAAAAAAGTAATAAACATTAACATTCATAAAGCAATTAACCCTTATGATTTGCTACCTCAATTTTAACTTTCTAAAGTTTAGAAATCAGCAGTTAAATCAACTAGACAATATTGACTCTGCCCTAGTGTCAGTACTTAAAGCTTTCTAATACTCACTTTCTTTTCTTTCATAGTTCTTTTACAATGTGTTATTTTTTGATCAGTGACATTTTCGAATTATTTTGTCAGAAACAATCTGAATTTTGAAAATTCCTTTGTACTGTATTCCTTGTACACATGCTGCTTTCTGCCCACTCCCCCTGCCCCAAACAAGCGTCTGTGTTGGGTTATAGAAAAGATGTTGTCTTTCCTCATAAGACGATACCCTCATACATGTTGTCTATATTGTGGTCCAGTTATAATAATACTTCTGCAGTGACAAATAGCAGCTCTGTTTGCAGGCACTGAGACTTGGAAGATCTAATTTGCAGAGAGTAAGATTGCCTTCAGAAAGCCCTGCGCGTGTCTTGCAGTCCAGCGGAGCAAACAGTTGTCTCAGTGTTGTAGACATTAGACACAGGGTGTTGTGTACCTGTAGCCGCACTCATAGTAAAGGGCTTTTTGGTAGATTGCTGAAGAGCTTGGGAGGCGGGGAGGTGGTTGGTGTTTTCTTTTCCTACTGCTGATGTATCAATGTCTTTTCTGTGATTTTATTCTGTTTCTGCTGCAGAGCTTCTGATGGGCCGTTCGGTGCGGGTGTAGAGTTACTCGGATGCAATCGTTGTTTGTAGAGGAGTGAGGTGTGAGGGACTGGTTGCTTTTCTTACTGTCTGCCAGGTGGCAAGTAGCAGGGTGGAGTTTTGAGCATGCCATCTGGAAGGAGTAAAACCCAGGGCACTATGCAGAGGATGGGGAAAAGACACCACTGTAAAATGGAGGAATTCAACATACTTTTGGGGTTCTAAGCATCTTCTGGCTTTTCTCTGTATTCATTTTGTTAAGTTTTGAGGCTTGTCCTTGAACCAACAACATTCCTGGGGGCATGAGGTTTCCTGCAGACTCTACAGAATGAATTTGTTGTCCTTTTGCCTTTTTCTACTTTGTTGTTTTACATGTGAAGAGCATTTGCAGAGCGAACACAGAGTGGCAGTTTTCTAGCAGGATGGTTTAATTACATCCAAAGGCTTGTAATCACAAGCTTTGGTGGGACAGACTATGAAAAGGCGGTGTAAATGGTGCATACAAATTTTAATGGATTGACCTCTGAGTGTAATAAAGGAAAAAGATTAATTGCTTTATCCTAGATGCTAATAAATTATAGGAAGGGAGGCATGTTTTTAAAAAAAACATCCCACAGCATGGGTATATTTTAGCTGTGTATCTTAAATGTGTGTTTGAATTCATGAAAGCATTGTAAATGCTACTATAAAAGTAGGAAGAGTAGATGAGGGTTGATAAAATCATACTCTTAAAGAGGGCATAACTAGAATAATATGTAATTTGTATTTAAAAAAATGTGCTTCTCAGATATCTTGAAATTTGAATCAGTAGCTAGAATGAGACAGCACAATATGCTTTTGAATTGTTTTTTTAAAGATCTTTTTGTTTTAACGATGCTTCATATAGATAGGAAAATATCAGAGGTTTGTGAGAGGTGTGTTGACCTGTGGATAAATACTGATTTGAATGAGTCTAATAATTTGTAGCTGCACTTTCCTCTTGGAGGAAGAAATGTAAAGTATTTATTAATCATGTTATATTTGAAGGTGCTCTTTTTTAGAATGTAGTATCTTATGAAAGCCTATATAGTGGTGTATGCATTTAGTAAGAGTTGCTATGTTGAAATTTTGGCAACTTTTAGCAGAGAAAATATATACAACTCCCCCCAACCGGAACATCAACTACTAATGTCAGCATTATAGATTTCTTACTTTAAAACAAGTATCCACAACAGTGTAAAAGAATGAATAATTTCAATTATGTGAAAATATTTCAAATGTATAGATTTTCTGATGCAAAATAATTATTTTGGACTCCTACAGAGCGTGGGTGTTTTCCATTATTTTTAGAGTTTCTACACCACAGGTTACACAAAGCTTGTATAGTCATGTATTTTGTTTTGGAGATGTGCCTCATAATAGCTTGCAAATAATTTGGCCTTTTACTGTGTATTGCTTCTGTTTTATTGTTCCTTTCTGCTTCCTAATACCAGTCTCTAAGGTCTAGGGCTAAATTATAGAACTTCCTAATGTACTTTCTTTTGTTCCCACTCCAACATAATTTCAGGAATTATGTTGCTGTCACTCATTTAACTGTTGTTGTTGCTCATGGGACAGTAATGGAAAAAGGGTAAGACTTATGGAATTGCAGTCACTAAATACTGAGACTGATTCTTAAGCAAAAGTGTCATCAAAATGATTCTATAGAATCTATAGTAGGAGGAAAGGGATTTTTGATGGTTTTTTTTTTATTTTTGAGGTGTTTTTTTGTTTGAGTGTTGTTATGGTGAGGTTTGTTTGGTTTTTTTGTTTGTTTTTTTTTTTTTTAAGAGCTCAGACAATTAGAACCAGGAGAAAGAAAGGAAAAGACTGATTTGGTACTTTAACTTTTAGTTGCATAAGGAGTTCCCTTTTCATGCAAATTCCAAATTACTATTTCGTTATTGTTAAATTGTATCTGCCTTCAATCAAGGGATTGCGTTTTGTGCTGTATAGCACGTGGCAGTCTAAGCCTTTGAGTCCGGTCAGGTTACCAGTGGAGCATATTTGTGTCTGGATGCTGAGGCCATTCACATATTCAAGTAACAGATACAGAGTATGTTAGCTGCCCTGCAAACTGGAATCCCAGATGCCGTACAAAGCTCTGAAATTGCATCCGTCACTTCTCATATTTCAACATTGACAGGACTTTCGGCCTTCATGCTGTTACGTAAACTCACCAATCTCTTATCTGTCGGCACAGTCGTTACAAGATGAAGAGATTTGAGTTCCCTGTTTTCCATTTCACCTTTCCCTGACACATCCCCAGTTTAATCTTCTTGCAAAAATAGGCAAAACCACTATGAGGATAAATATGCTTTCTTCCGAAAGAATATACATTGCAACATGTAAATAAAAGTTTTAGCAGGTAGAATATAAAATAATTTGGGTTTAAAAGGGCCTCAGATCATTCTTCCTGAGTGCACAATTTTCTAACGATTAAATAAAGAAACAATAAGGGAAATAGAAAAAAGTTTGCCATAAATAGCTAAATATTTACCATATTTTTCCAAACAGAGCCAGAACAGCCTCTGTTGTCTTGCTACTTTCTTTACACAGAAGAAACTATATGGGACAAACTTAAAACTCATTCTTGTCTGGAGGTTTTACAGAAGACGAGGCAGGAAAGCGTTTAGGGTTGTGTGTGTGCATGTGGATTTTGTTTGTTTGGTTTTGTAATGGTATTATTTTAAATAATCCCATCTGGTCCAATTTGGTTTTGCTTTAAATGTCAACTATCCCCCTTTGAGGTGAGTTCTGCTACCTCGCTAGAGGTTTTCATCAGTGTCTGGTACACACAACTAAATAATATGTAGAAAAAATACTTTGTGTCTGGACTTGATGAAAACATGGTAGATAGTCCTTGGTGCAGTTCTGTCATGCCTAGGGTAGTACATTCTTCAGATTGCAATTTGCTTAGAATAGCACCATTGTACTATTTATGTAGGAGTTCCAAAAACATAACATTCAGATTGTGACTGCAGGAACAAAACACTGTATATAAGCATAGCAAAGCTAAGCCTCTTACAAAATAAAAAGGAAGAGTAAAATGCATCTTCATACTATCCAATAAATAGGAGATTGCTGGTGAGAGAGAGGCACATAGGATTCAGGAGTAAGACAATCTGATGATATGTGGTGTATCCCCTACTTCAAAAATCCTATTTTTGTGTGATCTTCCTGTGTATTTAAGACCAGATACCCTAATGCTCAGCAGCTGTATCTGAATGACAGATTTTTCAGGCAAACTTCAGATCTCAGTTACGCAGAACTAAAGCTGCTTAAATGAAAAAGAGGTGGCAGCTTTTTATCAAAGTGATTAAAATGTTGATGTTTATCTTTTGTCTACAATGTACTGAACACAAAAGTCATTTTAGCTACTTTTTGAAAAATACAAAATGAGAAGTTGACCAAGAGTTCCATGTTCTTACCTACCCTTCTGGTTGCCTTTGTGTCTTGACAAGAATTGTGGTTCTCTGGACATCCTTTCTCTTGCATCCGGGTTTTGCAACTGAAAGCAATTCCATTAAGAGTGTCTGACTCTAATTATGTCTGACAGTTGGGAACATATTAAAAATACTTTGAGACTTGGCTTTTTATTTTGATGTCTTAATTGGAGAGATGTCTGTACGTGTTGTTTTTCTTATCAATGAATTGTGGTACAATACGGATATAATTTTGTTTTAATATTTGGATGTTTATAAAGTACTTTGGGATCCGGTTAGTGGCTCTTCAGTAATAACATTAATATTGGACGTATGTTAAATAATTTTTCTTTAAGGATAAAATGAGCTAAATGGATGTAAAACAGAAATCAAATTAATTAGGCATACTGTTTCTTTTCTAGTGAACAAACACAAGCCCTGGATTGAGACATCGTACCACGGGGTCATCACTGAAAACAATGACACTGTGATTTTGGATCCTCCCCTTGTTGCTTTGGATAAAGATGCACCTGTTCCCTTTGCAGGTAGGAACATGCATTAACAGCAGCATTTGAGTTCATGGATTGTATTGTGAAGTAATTAGCATTTTTAAGGAATGAATTTGCTGTGCAGAGATAATGTAAATCTGAAGGACATGTTTAGAGGTTGTTCCTGAGTTCTCAGGACTTGACCATTGGCCCACTGACCACATAATAAATGTGTCTGCTCATTTGTTGTGAAGCAAAAGTGCTTATAAACAGCATAATACAGCAGGCTTCCATTATCAACGTATTTTTAAATGAAAACACAAGAATTGTATAATGAAATTTGAATTTGCTTTTATCAGAATGAATCATTACAATTGCCTAAAGTAATAATACAAATACAAAGTTAATTTTGTTTAGTAATAACAGCCTCTGCTTCCTTTCTTCCTTTTCTCTGCTCCCTGGCTACAGACAAACTATGTGATAAATATTTAAAGTTGCTCAAATCTTACATTATGGTGTTAGTACTTTATAACTGTCAAGAGTTGAACACAAAATTTAATGGAGTTTTGGAAGATTTTTGCTCAGATTGCTGTATGATAGATGTATGTCATATAGAAGTTTTAACTTTTATTAAGACTATTTTTCCTGACACTTATTCTGTCATATTCTGAGTTCCTTAAGCAGAAGATAGTACTTTTGCATGTCAGGTAAGATTTCTCTTAAATTTCATGTTTCATTAAAAATATATATATATTTTTTTTTTTTTTTGAAGAGGGAGAATGTTAAGGCTTGATAGCTGTTCTGAAGATCCTAAAAAGATGCAGTTGTTAAAAAAGATTATATTGCTTAATATATCTTTTTATGAGGAAAGGGACTAGTGAAGATGGGTATGCTTGTTCTTGTGGAATAGTCATGTTGGGTACAGTAAGTCAAAGTACTTGCCTCAAACAGCGTTTTACAGCATCATGTAAGAGTTGTTACTAGCCATTTTGCTCCAAAGTATGTACTGGCATAAACTCATACCCTGCAAAATAGGGATTCACAAATGTTTTTGTATTTTGAACCCCGTTTTAATATCAAGATTAGTTTGTCATCCATGGTACCTCATGGCTCTTGGTTGCACAGGACACTTTTCTTCCTCAACATACGTGCACTGGGGATATTCAGTGGAGGGAACTCGCCTAAATTTAGCGAGCGTTAAAAGCCTTAAATAGCAATATGGATACAGCAGCCTCGGCGTGAAACACTTCAGTGTACTGATCGGTTCCTATGGCACAGAGTTACTTGCTAATGGAGGTGTAATCAATGTCCATTCAGGGACAAGCAGCCAGCCTCTGACTGGGAGGTACTAATTATAATCAGAGCAGGTGTACTTCATACAAAGGTGCTCAGGATGAGATGGCCTTAAGTTAGTTACTGTTTCTTGAAACAAAGGAAAAAGTACTTGTTTCCAAATTATTTTTTTAATGCGTTCATCAACTATACATTAAAACAAATGAACCGTGTAGGATCAGACTCTGAATGATAAACAGTTATCCATAATGTATTTGAGTACACTTTTTTCTTATAACGGTAACTTTCACATACATGTGCAATTCATTCTTCCAGATGTTTGTGGAAAACAGTAGTGTAAACTCAGATGAAATCCTTGCTAAACTAAACTTATCTGTGAGATCTTCAGGTACAGTTATTTAGGAATGAGGACTAATTCCTAGTGAAAAAATGCCATTTTAATTTTTGGGGTATTTTCTATTGCTATGAATGTCCCATCTCAGATTTGCTTTTTACCTGCATTCCCTTGGGATCCTTACAGGGATGTGAATCACCTGTGCTATTTCCATGAATACTTTTACAAGCTGACTGTAGATGTGCAGGCCTGATGATTTTGCTTCATTTTTGACATGGGACAATTGACACGTTTTTCATGAATTAGTGGTTTACTCTTCTTGTAGAAAATCATCCTTTGAATTACTGAACTTGCACAGACACATTGACTTTTGTGATAAAGGTTACATTAGACAGTAGTTTTAATTTAGTTTCTTGATTTATTGATTTGAATTATTTGTGTTTGAAGAAGTATTATGGGATCTGGGAGGGGAATGCTTGCTGTGTATTCTGTGGTATTAATAGTTAATTTCCAGATAATACTGTACATTTGGCCTCATTGGTCTGCAGTCCAGACTTATGATACTGATTGAGCTCTTAATTCCCTTGAAGGGCTTGGATCCCCAACCTGTCTGGAAAAACCTCTAGGTGCTTTTTTTAAAGACTCTTGCCTTTTAAAATTGTTGGAGTAACTTCTTATTTCTGTTTTAAATTTCTGCTTAATATAATGTCATTTTATTTGGCTTCGTAATATCATTAATTTTATTATGAATTTATGAAAAATTCTATTTGTGTAATGTATTTACTAGGAGAAAACTGAAAATAGATACAGCTACAACATTAACAATATTTAGTAGCTCTACATTTAATAGTATTGTAATGAGGCATTTCTTCCGTGGCAATATTTTGTTTAAGTGTGGAAAACTTAAACTACAGTATAATATGTCAATCTTCAATTGTACCAGAGAATCAGAGGTCCAACAGTTCCTTTTCTATCAGCCTATTAATATTTTCAGTATTTTGTCCAACTACTTTAGAAAAAAAAAATCATAGCCCTTTGAGATATTTTCTCTTTTTCTGTTGCTTTTTTTTTTTTTTAATGGACACAGATATATCAGAAGAATATATCAGGGTGATTTCTGACCTGTACTTAGATACCTACTTAGATCTATCTCCTTGAACAAGCTATGTTAAGACTAAAAGTATATGGGTTATCCTTCAGGAACTACAACTGCTGCAATAGTTAACTGGCAAATTGATGGCTGCTCCATGCATATTTGTGCCAGCTTATAGAAGTAGACTTTTTTTTTCCAGTAGTATTGGTGTGTATTTGACTTGGGGGGAAAAAGAAAAACAAAACAACACAAAACTAAACAACATACAAACCCCTCCAACGAACCTAAACAGAAACCAAACCCTAAACCCAACAAAAAAAAAAAAAATCCGTAACCCAGCTGCTATATATCTTCTCAGTTTTCATGTGGGCCTAAGTCCTGTAGAAACAAAATTGAACTAACAACAGAAAGAAAACTCACAAGTTAACCACCAGGCTGATGTTCTTAGGGAATGCCTGTAGAGATACATAGCTAGATGTTATGCGGACAATGTCATATTTTTCCTTGCCTTAATTCCTTCCTTCTTAGGTGCTCATCTTCCATCAGCGACAGCCTGAGCAAAACTTTTAGGGTTTATCGTTGAAAGGCATGACAGGTCACAGTAGGTTAAATGCATATTTATTTCATACATTTATTTACTAGTTTATACCTATTTATTCCATATTTATTTCTATATCTTGCTAGTTGTAGGCCTTTTGGAACCATGCTTAACTTGTGGAAGTAAGGGTTAAGTAGTCCTTTTGTTTATGGCCAAGGCAAGACAGCTTCAGAAAGGAGGTGCAGTAGGGTCAAGCCAGAAAGTATGTCATGTCAAACCGAGTGTGCTGGGGCCGTGCATTGGAGCCTGTAAACCTCACTGTGTTCTTGTCTCCATATTGTCTGCATTATGCTTTATAAAACAAAGTTGGTTTTGAGGTCTGGGCTATCTGTACATAGGCTAGCGCTGTGGTCTCTAGGATTATAACGGTGGTAAGACGTGAGCTACTGATAGCAGGTATCACTAGAGGATGAGATGGCTCTGCTCTTTCCATGGAGGAAAGGACAAGTCTGCTGTACAGCCCTGGCTTACAGGAACCTGGAAGGGCTGTTTGTACCATTCACTGCAAAAGCGCTGAGTTCAGCAAGAAGAGCCTGGAACTGGTGCAGATTTTCCAGCTCCGAGCTGTGTATTACCGAGGATGCTTAGAGCACTGTGCAGATCACCTTGCTGCTGTTAATTGCCAAGGTGCACAAGTAGTTTATGCATTTCATGTTTTTCACCTGAGCAAATAATCTTTCACCTAATAACTGATTTGCTACCAAGCACAAAAGCAGAACTAAGCTATCAGGACACATTTGGTGGTCATCAGTGATTCTTATTTGCCCTCAGTGCTTTGATTTGTCTTCTATATTCATTCTCATGTTCTTTTTTTTTTTTTTTTTTTTTTTTTTTTTTTTTTTCTTCTGGTTCTCTTGAACTTATTTTTTTGCTGTTCTCTAAAGTCATGAGTTTTGCCATCTTTTCTTTCCTAGTTCTCCTCCATATCCCACTGTGGTGATGGGGGATGCTCAGGGGGGAATGAGCAACAGCATGGTGTTTTAGCTGCTAAGTACAGCTGAACCAGGACAGATAACTGTGATATTTAGGAGGTAACTGCTTTTGATGTCTGTGTGGAACAAAACGATAAATGTTACAACTTACTGTAAGCTGGGAAGCTGAAGCTGAGTTTGCTTTGCTCTTTCCTGGACTCAAGGGAGCGAATGAGATGCCTCAGAACGGGCTCAGAAGCAGAGGGTGATGTGGGAACGGACAATTCGTACCATCAGGGTGTTCATCACACCCAAATTCTACACCAGACTGGCTAGCGAGAGGAAAATTAGCTCCATCCCTGCTGAAACCGGGGCGCAAGAAAAATGGCTTGCACATCCTGGATTGTCAGTGTTCTACCTGGACACATCAGAAACTTTACTTTTGAAAGGTATGGAGGCATTTGTTTTTGACATAGTTTATCTTTCTCACAGTGTAC
>WHYT01017769.1:88476-106147 GCA_009806455.1 Tetrax tetrax
AAACTGCAAGTCTTGTAGAAGTAGGTTATATCTTTTGTCCTTCTCTTCAAACAGTATTGTGTAGGTGCAATATGGGCTTACTTATTATCTAATTTATGGAAATCCATTGGAAGAATCTCTAGTTAAAAAAAAAAAAAATAATAAAAAATCCACCCAAAAGAAGGAATGTAACTTTAATTGGACTTTCATCAACCTGCAGGGTCAGCAGTGGGCTGTCACATGCTGGTTATGAGGCTGGAAGTCACTTCAAGGATTTGACTTTCAGGCTTAGGAGTGGTTTGGCTAGAAAGAAGGTGGTATCAATGGTATGAATTTGAATGTTCTGTTCCTGTGATAGCAATAAGCCCTTGCAAAATGCTGTAGGATTTTGGAAGGCTACTTAGAAAGGGCACCTGTCTGCATTTTAATAACAGCAACTCCATTTCATCAGCAATGTTGTGCAAAAATAGATATGAAAGGAACCTCAGGATGTCTCCAGTCCATCCTCCTGCCCAGGGCAGCAGCCGTTATACCCATGTCATTCCTGATAAATTGTTTTCTCTCCTAATCTTAAAGATTTACAGTGACAGAGATGCAACAGCTTCCCTGGGCAATCTATTCCATGCTTCACCATACTCAGTTTTTCATGATGTTTAACCTGAACTTTCTGTACTGCGATTTTAGCCCCTTAGTTTTTGTCTTATCCACCATGGCTTGGCAGAGCAGATTATTCCCATTCTTTCTTGCAGCAGCAGCCTTTTATGTTACTTCCTAAAAGCACCGTGAGCATCTTAGACAACACGATGAGGCAGGTCTCTGTCGGTCCTTCGTAGTACAGATACAGATGTGAAGCAAAGAAATAGGAGGTAACTTGGAGAACAGTGAGATGATTAATGCCCTTCGCACCTTGAAAGTGTTAGTTTTTTAGCAGTTCAGAGGAGGGTGTATTCTCAGCTGTAGCACAGCAAATCCACTTTACACCCAGGGGCTGGACACAAAATCCCATTTCCCCGCTTCAAACTGTGAAGCTGTCTAGCCTTCTTGTTTGTTTGTTTTTAATTGATAAGCAGTGACATTAATAACAGAAACAATCTTTTTGGTACAACATTAAAAATATGGAAATTATTTTTCAAATTGTGACTCTGAATACTATCGTATATTCACTGTGAGCCAGACTTAAAACATGATGTCAGTTTGTAAGGCTCAGAATTCATCAGTATTAAATATTTCACTATGAAAATGATACATGATCAACTTGAACTGTAATTGAAGCCATGGAGTATTGCAGTTGTTTATAGCAAATCATCTGCTGATTTTTAACACTTCTATTTTTGAAGTTTATATTTATTAAAGTAGCTTAATTAGTTAAGACCGTAGCCTTTAAAGGCAAACAAAGAATCTCTTTATGGTGATCATAACTTAAGGTAGATTAAAAGATTGGCAATAGCACAATTGATTCCAGGGATGCTGGTTTTGACCTCAGGGATGCTGCTGGCCATCCAGGAAATTCAGAGATAAATGCTCAGGCTTCAGATTAAGAATGCACAAAAAAAAAACCAAACCAAAAAACAAAACCCCATTCTGACAGGGACCTCTATTGGTTAGTCTCTGAAGTTCAGAGATGAGGGGTTTGAGGTGGGTTTTTTGTTTGTTTTGTTTTGTTTGTTTTTTTTTCCTTGAAGCTTTTGCCAATTGAGTTTGTCTGTCTTAGTCATTTTGACAGTGGTGAAATAAAAGTAGGCAACATTAATGTCTGGAAAGAAGACTAAAGGTTCAATAACTCAAACTGTTCTAACAGACCTTTTAGTAGCTATGAGTGGTCTATCATTGCAGGAGTAAGTGGTTAGAAGAAAATTAGACTTTAGTGCTTGGAAAGTGAATGCAAGTTGCTTCTGGCAGACAAAACCAGTAATGAATGAGAACATTGAGATAAGCTTTATTACACCTAAATATGGTAAATTACTCAAAGCCAGAAAGAAGCAAGTAAAGTAACCAACTCGTTATGGTTTGATGATATTCACTTGGGCTTTTAGACTACTTATGGAAAAAAAATTATGGGAAACAAATTGGAATTGTTTGGAATAAATTTCTTTATAAATAAGATTTGATCTTTGACAAATTAGGGCAGGATATTACTGTGGATATGCAAACATTCACATGAGGACAGGGACCATTTGGGATTTTATTGTGCTGAAGTATCATACTAAATGACTACTTACTTAAAAAGCTGTTTAATTAGAAGAAGTTATAGCTGAAGTTGCCAGGAAAATAGTGTCAGTTGTTGAACTTCTGGGTTGTTCAGAACACTAGAGATAAACCTAAATGGGATGTACTGGAATTGAGAAGCCTGTAAGTGACGAAATTGGTGGCTGCTATTACACTCTGTCTATGGATGTAGATTGTGTCACACACCTTCTTTGAAACTAATGAAGCCTTGCCATATAAGCACCATTATATTAAAAAAAAATACAAACTTTAACAACTTGTTAATGATGTTGTCATCAGAACTAGTGCTAGTGATTGCTAGATAATCCAGTAAAACAAAACTTGCTACAAAAAAGAGAAAACAGCAGTCTATAGAATTGTTCTATTCAAAGTAGCAAAGATCTGTGCCAAATTCAAATGAATTATATTGTAGAAATTATTTTTATCCAGCAGCCCCATCTGTGACAGGGGAAACTGAGACACGTGAATTTCTTGGACCTTCTTACTAGCCTGCTGAAAACTTTAGCTTCACCTGTATGATCCTAATTGGTGTGAAAGACAGAAGTGCAATATAGAGTCATCGACAATTTTGAAAAACAATTGTTTAATTTGAACTGAGTCCAGAATCAAATTTAAGAATGCCATGAAACAAAATAGAGGGAGGTAGATTTAGATTGGATATTAGGGAAAGATTTTTTACAATGAGAGTTGTACAACACTGGCCCAGGTTGCCCAGAGAGGCGGTGGATGCCCCATCCCTGGAAACATTCCAGGCCAGGTTGGCCGGGGCTCTGAGCAACCTGATGTGGTTGGAGATGTCCCTGCTCCTGGCAGGGGGTTGGACTGGGTGGGCTTTGAAGGTCCCTTCCAACCCAAACCATTCTATGATTTTATAATGTAGGAATGATAAATTCTTTTTCTTAACCAGATCTAATTATATCAGGCAAATTTTATAGGAACTTAAAAAAAAAACAAAAACAGTATATACTTCCCTATTTTATTCTTTGAAATTACACTGTTAGTCATAAGAATGTTACGGTTTTGACCTCAAAAACATTTTACTTTTTGTAAGAATTGGTCATTAATTTTAATGTGGGTTTTCTCTTCAGTGATCATTGAAAGTGAACAATGAATTTTCCTTTTACGTGCAAAGCTAAGTATTCATCCAGGAAAAATAATTTTTTTTTTCTAAATGCTTTTCCTGATGCTTCACTTATGGAATTTCAAAGCTTTTTCGAAATATGACTTGTTTATTTATTTAAAAAATACTAATATGACTATTAGAAAGTTAAATGAAAGCATCAGTAGATGTTTTGATTCATCAACAATTTCTAATTGATAAAAATTTTTGCACTGTATCTCAATGAACTCTGAAGGTAATACAGGCTCTGTAAAGCATTGCTAATAAACATCTTTTTAGAGACATTTCTAAGAGATGGGGAATCTTGAATCAGCAGAAGTAAACTCAGTGATACTGTAGTAATTGGTTCCATGTGCTGGCTGTCCACTGTGTAAGGACATAGCTGCCTAGAATGACCCCAAGCAATAAGATTATCTGGTGACATTCAGGTATGTTTTACACTGTGAAGAATGTACCTGAATCTGCAGTTGAAATATGAAGTAATTTATTTCAATGAACTATGTCCGTTATTTTTTATTTTCAGCAAAAGATTTTGAAAGCTGCAGAAAGTAATTTGTTTTCTTGAGGTAATATTTTAACAGGTTTTTTTTCTGCAATTGAATGTTTTAGAGTGAATTAAGGCTGAAACTTCCTTTTGAGATTTAATTTTTGCTATGTACTTAGGCATGGATTCTACACACGTTAGTACTTCTCTAAAATCAGTGATGTTTCCTCTGCTATGCGTTTAAATTCTGAATGTTACAGGAAGGACAGCATCGTAGGAAGTACATAGACATCTTCCTTTCTATGATGTTAAGTTATTTCAAGCATTTTAAAATGGGACTTTTGTGATCTGATCCCAAATTCACATAACAGATGAACGAGCAAACTTAAATTCTATTTAAGGGTAGAATTACGATTTGCTAGTAGCAGCCTCATGCTGATTTACAACATATGTGTAGTTCAGGTAAATGTTTGCTTCTCAATCCTCCGTTATGGGATAAAAAGGATGAAGAATAATTTTCTTTCTACAGTGTGAGTGATGCATTGAGGTCTGTGTTGGATTTGAACAGAATCATTTCTTAAAATTAGTGCTTCCCAAATATGTGTAAGCAAGTGAAAATGTAACAAAACCCTGCTGTAGTTAGACCTCTTTGTCATTATGCTTGCAGTGAATATCATAGTTGCTTAAGCTGTTACAATTTCAAGTACAAATAAGCATTTATAAATCCATAAAAATGGAAATTGATGATGGCAAGCGTAACTCAAAGGCGTGAAGCTGGACAGTGAAGAGGTTGAAACAAACAAGAGTGATAACCTTGTTACATTTTTTTTTTTTCTTGTTGCATAGTTTGTTTCTCTTCATTGTTTGGTATTCAAGAAGTAGTAAACTTGACCTGTTGATTTTGGCTTTCAAGGATATGTGAATCTGGGAATTCAAAATGTGTGTCCATCTTTACTTCTAGTACTACAATTACATAAAGGACTCTCAGAGGGAGGGCTGACAGTAGTAGTGTGAAGACCTAAGTGAAGGAATAGACAACTATTCTGAGTCAAATTCTGAGGCAACTTCCACTCTAATAGCTCTCTCGACACTTTAATTCCTTCCATGGTCTGTCCAGTAATTCGATTACATCTATCTTCTTCACGTAAATATTTTCTTCTTTGTGTGTGTTCCTATGTTGTCTTATTTGTAAAAGCATGAAGTGTTATTTATGCAGACTTAGAAAAATAATTTGTAATACCATGAAATGTTAGTAACGTAAGAAGTGGACTTGGAATTTTCACCACTTAGAAGTTTACTGCAACAAAATTGACACTACAGGATTCCAATTTGCTTTAAAAATAAAATACGTAGCCTAAATTAGTTAGGAAAATGTAATGCCAAAATGTATTCTTCTGGATGGAACTACTTGAGTTAGTGTAAGGCAGCAGGGACCCATTACTTCTTTGAAATGCTTTCTAAATATTAAAAGAATGTTAAAAGAACAGCCTAAATAGTTAATTATTTAATTTTTAGAGTTCCCTTTGCTTATTGGTCAGCAACTCTCATATGGAAAGAAAAGTTGCGAAACCCCATTTTCCTTTAAACCTGCTACTTTCCATTCATAGCTGAAAAAAAGTTATTTTTCTGGGCTAGAATAAGCTCTCTCAATAGCCAGTAAGTGCTGTTGCTTCCTTTGCTTGCTAGGGCAGCCTAAAAAATGCATGTGATACTACTTTTATGAAGCAAGAGAGGGGAAGGAGAATATAAAGAATTCAAACTCTGGACAGGTGGTTTAGGGCATCAATTTTTCTACCCAATTCTCCTTCTGGCTGTGTGAAATGAATCAGATCAAATTGTTCTCTTGGCCTAGGGTTTCCTCCGCTGTTCTTTTTTCTGTGTGTTTAGACTATAAAAAAAAATCTTACAAGTGCTTTTACCTCAGCGACTATGCAGCACTTGAACAGAGTCTCCTTGTACAACACCAAGCACAAGGAGGATTTGCTGTTCTCGGCTGTCACTGTTTTCTGTTCCATCATCTTTTATGATACAGGTGTGTAGTGTGTTTATAGTAAATGTAACAATTGGATTAGTGTGAGTGCTGACCCTCAGCTAACAATCCTGCTAGAGATACACATCGGTATGGTTAGACAGCTCTATCTCTGTGGCTGTCACACCAGGTCCGACTGGTGAGGCAGATGCGTTACTGAGACATTGCAGAGTTAGAGACGAGACGTGAAGAGAAAATATTAGCAAATAGTGGAGTGGGGAAAAGAGGGAGGGAAACGTGTTCTTACAAGAAGATTGAAGACTGTTGATAGAGGATGCATTGTGTAGACATGTTTAAGCTTGTTATTTCTCAAAATTAAACAATAATTTCTTGAGTGTTTAGCCCTTGGGTTCTGTTTTGAGAAGAAGAAACTTATCTTGTTTTTTTACTAGAAATGTGGAATAAGCCAGATATGCTTGTCATTGAATAATCTGTATTTGTTCTTGGCCATTATAGATCTACTATCAGGAGATAAAATATAGAATTATTTATGATGAAAATACAAGACATGATGTTGAAGAACCAAGTATTTTCTTTATCAAGTTACATGCATAGAGAAATGTCCCTGGGATGTTGTGAATGATACCAATCCCACTGAGATACACTGAGGCAGCAAGGAGAAGTTGAGAGAAATATACTAAGGATTTGCTGGCTTGTCTAAGGAGGCATACTGAGAATAACAGGGCTAACATAACATCTAGGTTTTGCTGTGCTTTGGTTCCACTGGAATTCTGTGGATTTGAAGAAGATGCCTATGCTGGCAATGACAAGGCCCCTTGATAAGGGAAAGGAAAGGGAGGATCCCCATAGCAGTGACCTGGCTGAAGTCAGCTAGCAACCTTCTCTATCTACGTATTTATCCTTAACTGATTCCGAGAGGAGAACAAGCTTCACTGTTTAGTGTAAGCCTTGCTTTTTGTATTGGAGTGATATTTTTACTTTTATAAACAAGCCTTAGCTTTTTACATAAACTATTCTTTTCACTCTTAACTACTATGGCTATGTAGAATACAAGCAAAAATGGAGGCCTACAAAATACTAGTTATAAATAAAAATTCCAGACACCAGTTGTTTAACTTTATATGCCTGCTGAGCTGTAAATGCTCTTTCTGTGCTGATATAAAATTCAGAAGAAAGTACAGTGAAGACAGTTGACAGCAGGCTGGCGCTACAGTTCCCTCTGATGTCAAAATGGCCAGATTATATGGAGTGAACACCTTGGCAGTGGTTCATATCCAGATTGCGTTATCTTGTACAGCAGGTCTGGGTTGACTCTAATCACATAATAGTCATGCAAGGCCAGATGTCCCTGGTGAACCTTGACAGCATATATCAAGTAAGGATATTTTATTTGTCATTCTCTCAGTGGTTTTTTGAGAGTGTATCAAAAATAAGTAGACACTAATATCAGACCTCTCAATATTTTCAAATATGGTATATGCAATTAATACAGTTAGGCATGCTAAAATATTTAAAATGTAGTCTTTAAATAAATAATTGGATACCACTTTAAGAAGAAGTTGTGTTGTTTGCCATCAATTCATTTGGGAACTTTGTCTCTCAGTGAGACTTAATGTTGTGGTTAATTGTTGTTCTGAACAAATTTCTGGAGGAGAGGTTGTGAAAGAGACTGATAGGCATTCAGCTTGTCATGCTGTTGGACATCTGTCTTTGTTTCAGGTTAATTGCAATATATTAATTTACTTTTAATGTTAAACAGCTTTTAAAAAGAAAGATTTTATTACCAGATATAATGGACTTTTTACTGCACATACTGTCCCTTTTGGCTTTTTTATATTCCTTTGATCTTCAGATATTATAGAAAGTTATGTGACAGAAGAGCAGAAGTTAAAAAAAACAAACCAACAAACTCAACCCCCCAAAAACACTCCCCAAACAAACAACAAACAAACCTCAAACGATTTGGATAATCTTACTGCTAGGACTGTAACTTGATTTATTACTTTTTATCTTTTGCAATTAAAAGCAGAAGAAAAAGAATCAAGCTTTTCACTTTTGTCATAAAAATCTAGTTCCCAGAGCTGTTCAGACTAGCTTCATAGCTGCTCTTCTCTTTAGGCAACTCTTGGTCCAGTCTAATGGACTGGAGATGGGTTTGGTTTGTCATACCCTTCTGTGGCACGAAATTCTCACATTCTGTTTTTACAGGAACCTATAGACATATATGGTGCAGATTATTTATAAAACTTCTGTTGTACAATAGGATCTTTTGAACAAAGTTAACCTACATATGGATTTTGTATACACACAAACACTTGTATTACACTATTTCTGTAATAAAGTAATTCACATCACAGGTCAGTTTCCCTCAGTTTTAGCATTGTCTGATATGTTAAGATTAGAAAATAATAGAAAGATTGAGATAAAAAAAACTAGTTCTGCAGAAGTGATTATTTTTTATTTACTTGATTGAATGTAACTCCGGTTTATTGGTGTGCCATTTGCGTGGTGATATAACTACTGCAAAACAGATTTATATTACCTTTGAAAATGTAAGGAAACTAAATTTTTGAATTTCTGATTTTTCCTTGACTTTTAAAAATCATAAGGTACTATAATTTACTTACCTTTTCATTTTAGATTTAAAACAACAGGAAAAATGTTTTGGGTTTAATGAATGAGAGCAATTACTAGCCTATTATAGAAATTCATCTCCATAAGAAAACTGTATTTTAATAAAAATTAATTAATTTTAAAATTATTTAATTCAAGCATTTAAAATTAACTTATTTCTGTTAAATTACAAAGAAATTTAAGTATCTGTTATTCTGCAGCAGGGGATATAATTAATAACCACAGTATTTCAGGCGTAGTGCGTTTTGTTGTTATTGTAGTCAGGTGCAGCCCTTTTTAAGCAGCTGCTAAAAAGACAATTTTTCAGAGGCATATTGGTACTTGGTTGACTTCTTAGTACATATGACATTAAATGGGTATTTCTGACATGACTTCAGCTCCTTACTGAGTTACTTGCCTTGGAGAGGTTCCAGGTGTGCTAATGAAAAAAGTTATGAATGAAGACAGGATGTGGAATCTGGAGTACAGAAATTAAATTAAATATAACACTATAATTAATAAGTATTCTAGAATTGAAAGGATGACAGTAATTTGACATCAGCTTCTAGATGATTTTAGACTAGGACCCTTTATTTAAGACAACAAAGCTTCTACATCCCAGTTGGCGGCTTCAGTGGAGCGGAGGGGCAGTGTTTCTGCATGGCCTCCTCTCCCAGTCCTTCACTCCTGCACTGCCTCACTAAAAGCATACATGGGGAAAATCCTGCAACTCTGTTGACTTCCATGGATGTCTGCCCATTTATGCTAGCGCAGTGCTGACCTTATTTGTGGAAACTGGCTGGTAGATGGGAGCTGCATACTAGCAACAGCATCATGAAAGGCAATGGAAATCGTGTGCAATGAAAAAGAAATCATGCAGTGAAAAGCCCTACAAGCTTTGTATAAAATTTTTGATTAAAAAGTGTCTCTTTGAATCAAATTTGGCCCAGCTGTTCCCATCTGTCAGCTTTTCAATGCCCTTTATGAAACATGTTGTTGATCTTCATCCAGTCGCTGTAGGGGTGTGCTGCTGTGGGATACGTCACGCATGGCAGATTGTCAGTGTCACTGGAGGAGCCAAAGGCTGTTGGCTATGGGGCTGAACACTCAACACATGTACTGAAAATAAAATAATATTGTGCTGCAATCTGCAAGTAGAAAGACACTGCCTACTGTTTGCAGGAAAGTGTTCTTTTATACTGCACAGGAAAGCAAAGCAGAAATATTGGAACTTTCTCCTAGAGTCTCTGTATAATCTGTGTGATTGCTGTGGTCAGACATACAGGTAAAAGTCATCGTGGTTAGAACTTGTCTTGCCTATGACTGGGCTTTGTTCAGCAGAATTAGATACAGAAAAAAAAACAAACCCAAAACCTCCAACACCTATTCGTGTTCTTAAGTTTTTATTTCAGTATCATGTCTTCATAGAAGAGAGGAAATAAACTGCACAGGGATGGACACTGTTACTATGCAGGTGTGGAAGTGATGGCCTAAATTCCTAAGAATAGAAAAATGAAAAACAGCAAGAAAGTTTTTGGAGTAAGAAAACTAATTAATAACTCTGAAAATGTATTTAAATATTGTGGAAAGATTCCTAATACGCCAAAAAGCCATAGACTTAAATCATAGAATCATAGAATCACATGGTTGGATGGGACCTATGAGATCATCTAGTCCAACCGTCTTCCCACTACCATTGCTGCCAGAGCTACTAAACCATATCTTGTAGCTCCTCATCAAGCCACCTCTTGAACACTGCCAGGGACGGCGACTCCACCACCTCCCTGGGCAGGCCATTCCGGTGCCTGACCACTCTTTGGGAGAAAAAGTGATGTTTTAAATCTTTTGATGTATTTTAAACTGACTAACCGTATGAAGGTTTGCTAAGGGTTGAAGTAACACTAAGTCAAAGACCTTAGACAACCAGGTGAAGCATCTGGAGCCATAGGTTGTGTACGTTTTGGGGTTTTTAACAGTTGCCTTCTAGAAGGCCAACATTGACTGCTGCGATGAAGCTAAGATTGTAGTAAAATTTTCATTGTAATTTAACTTACTGTGAGTTATCACTAATATTTTACCCACAGTGCAGTTTCTGCGTGAATTATTCTGTGATCCAGAATAAAAGATTGAAATACAGCTACTTTGTTTAAAATAACATACCATTTCCTAAGCCATTTTTTGGAATTGTTACACTGAAGATTAAGTTAATTCTTATGCTCAGCCTTTAGAGTGACTCTTATTCATAGAAAATACTGAATTTCTCTTTAGATTACAAGTGTGAACCATAAATGAATAATACAAACTTTTAATTAAATCTTTTTATGATATTTTTATTATGAAAATGTGAGGTTTTGGACTCTGTTCCTATGATAAAGATGCAAAAATCCAAACATCAGAAGAGAAGTGAAAGCAGATTTAAGAATGAAGGTTCAGCTTTGAACAAAATAAGTGAAACCTGAGTCATTGTTATTCCCAAAACTGTTGGGAAATAATGTAAGGTGCTGAAATAAGCCATACTGATCTCAACTTATAATTAATTTTTGAGATTGATGTCAGTAGGTAGACTCTATGAAACAGAAGCCTGAATGCATAAAAGAAAACAGATATTGCATGTTTCAAGTAGTTTTGTGAATCTGCAGTTTTAACATTCATTCACATTTAGTCTTTGTATCGTGTAAATTTTCAGTCTTAATACTTTTTTACATTGAAAGAATGAACTGCTATCATTCAGTATAATTTATTGAAAACTCTGTTTTGTTCGTGATACTGCACTGTCCTTTTTCTGCTTTTTGAATGCACCAAAGCTGCTTTGTTGTGCTGGCTTTTAAGTTTACGCTTGAGTAAAAATAGGCTTTTTAAGAACTTTGCACTGATCAGAATTGATCAATTTTTTATCAGGCAACCAAAATAAGTAACTTGTCACACTTTGGGAGGGTGCACAGAGCACAAAACTAGGGCATAGGAATTAATATTTTAGTCTTCTGCACTTAAGCCATTACATGCTGGTTTGCTGAGACAATGGAAACAAGTTAGAAAAGGAGTGAGAGGAGCCTTCTCTCTTCCATTAGTTGTCCACAAAAACGTGAATTGACTAAAAAAGGCTGTGATCTGCTAGCTTCTTTTTGCACCTCACATCTTACCTGTCAGCCAGTTTTCTTGTACACTCAGTTTCTTGTTCTTACTGAAGAATTATAAATTTCTGTCATTTCCTCTTTGACCCAGGGTATGTGTCTGTAATTGTTCTTTAAGGGAAATAAACACTAGAGGACCTGTGAAATCAAAATTTAATTTTTTTCCTCTTACACAGATTTTGGGCAGTCACTTAAGTGTCCACTTTGATTACCATTCATTATTTGGTGACCATCAATGTGCACTTAAGGCTCTATTGAAATAAGAGACTTATTAATAGAATTGCTGCCTTTCATGTTCCTTGTACAAACTTACTGACTTATGCATGCAGTCCTTCCTCTTTCATATTCCAATATTTGTTGGTTTGTTTTTTTTTTTTTTTCTTTTTTTCCTGTCTTGCATATTGAGTTTTCTTTTGCAAGATAGCTTCCACCATTTTCAAAAGCATGGTTTCTTCTGTTTCAAGACCTTATCTGAACTGGTCAGAGTACAGGCATGTACATCAGCTTCCTGTAAGCATGTATACAAAGGATGTGTGTTTCTGGATATTTATCTCCTTAAACATAAAGAAAAAAATTCTTAGCACATGAAAACCACCTGAGTATTTAATTTTTTTTTTTTTTTACTGTGGAAACTTAAGAGGTAGGATAATTCTGAAATTTTTCAATTTCCTCATCTTTATAAGCATTTACTTTTAGCTTTCTTACCATTTTGTTAATCTTACTCTGCAGTTTAAATAGAACTTAAAGACCCAATTCTCATGCTCTGTTTTCTGTCAAATTATTCCAGATATAATCAGTCCATTAGTAGGAGAATGAATCACTTCCTAAGTGAGACAAGCCATTTCTTTTCTGCACTATGTGTTGAGCAGCATGAGTTACCAGAGCAAAGCAGGAAAATGTAAGCTGCAGCCCTCCATATGTACAAGCAAAGGAGGCTAACAATAAAATATCTACAGAATGGCAATGTGTTACACCCTCACCCTGGAAAAACCTGGAGTCTGCACATGACTTTTCTTGCTGCAGTAGAATAACATCTTGCTCTGTGTTGAGCCCTTCATGCAAAGGGCAGGGTGTTGTACACTTCAGCATAAATGACTGTGCGTGTCTAAGAGGTTAGGTCTAAGACTTTTTCTGTTTTTCCTTGTTTCCAGGTACACTGGACTTTGCAGGTGATAGAAATTTATTTTTCATTTAATTTGGTAGGATTTTAAAATTAAATGGGAGTTGCTTGTTCTGTTACACCACAAATATATGTATGTGTGTGTATTTATGGTCTGTTTTCCTGTCTTTTTCTTCTTACTGTGCAATAATGTAATAGTCATAGGATTTCTGATCAGAGTGAGCTCATCTCTAGCATTAGAACCTTATGCCAGTGCAACGGGACCCTTTGACTTGCACTGACATACATCTGAAGAGGATTACTCATATCAGTGTTGCATCTATTGGCAGTTACTGACACCGTAATGCTCTCTATGGCTTGCTTCAGGAACACTTCCCAGAAGAGAAAAATAGAATGCTTGTCGCGGAGACAGACTGACACTTATTCTTGTTCAGATAAAAGGAAATAACCTCTCTATTTATTCTTCACTTTCTCTTTTGCATAATCTGGAGGCCACTTGTGCATTTAATAGACTAACTCCAGTTCATTAAGAAAATGGACACGATTTTCTTGAAACAATAACAGGTCAGATTTTCATCCGGCGTGAATTGTTGTTGCGCTGTTGAAAAAAGTGAAGACAACATGGATCTGGGCCAATAAGATATATGTGGCTCTGGCTCAATAATTTTTTTGGTTTATTCTCCCTTCTCATCAGGAAAGTAGCTTTGTTTCAAAAAAGCCCTTTGCAGTAATTTCTAATTATCAGAAAATGAATTTAGTAGTGTCATATTTACTGTATAATTGATAAGAATAATAAGGCACACACTGTGACTTCAGTGAATCCTTGCTGCAGAGAGAAGGGTAGGAAATGTGTGGGGTTTTTTTTTGTTAATGTATCTGATTGTTTGAAGGAGTGAGCAGCCACAAAAGCTCAGTTCTGTGGCTGATTTAAATGTGTCTATTGATTTCCAAAGTGAAGTAGTTGCTTCATTGGTAAATAAAGCAGCTTCAGTGTTTTAGAACACTAATGAGTAAAACCAAATAATAATAAAATATATCATTGTTCACTTTTGGTTACACAAAATAGTGCTGTTTGGGGAAAACTGACGACTGAACTGCTCTTGAGAAAATAAAGCAACTAAAAATTTCATCTGAGGCAAGAATCCCAACCACCTCCCATTCTCTCCCCAGTTTTGCTGGAATAGCACTGCATCTTCTATTTTATGATTATGGCCATGTTATTGCAGCAAATAAATGACAAAAAAAAGGAGCTGTTTAAACCCACTGCTCTGTTAATGATGACTCAAGGCCTGGATCAAGTTGTCGTTTCTTCTAGTGAAATGCAGACAGCAGGTCCTTGGCTTTTTTCCCCAGTTTCCTCTGTAAAAGAGGTGTATTTCTAATACACAACTTTGCTCCTGTGCTCAGCAAATATGGGGCTGCCTTTCCTGATGGACCTTATCTTTCTACTTTCTAGCACTCGAACAACTGCAAAAAAACAAACAAAAAAAAACCCCAACCCAAACCAAACCAAATCCCATTACCTATGAGCAAAATGAATCAATTGCTGCAGCAAAACAGCAAACAACAGAACGTCTTTATTGCTGATATGAGAAGAGTATCTCCAATGTGCCTGAGAATGAGCAAAAGTAGTAGCAAAAGAGAAACAAACATGTTATTGGCCAACTCCATGTTATTTTCTTCTCTGTTAACACCATGACTAATTCTTCTGAATGTGTAACCATCTGCTGAAACCAGCAGCAATAGCCAAGAAAGTCTGGGTTGGGATTTGCATCAGGGATTTGCATTTTGTGGCAACAAAGTGGCATGGAAATCTTGGACACTTCTAATTTAAGTAGGTAGCCTAGTTCACTGTGTACCAGCAGAGTTAAGTGTTCACCTTAGCACTTTTATTTGCAGGCTAGTCTGGGTGGGACAGTGACCCAGTTCATAGATCTTCCCAAAGACACAATGCGTAGAAATAGTTGGCTTGGACATCAAAGACTTCGCAAAAAAACTTATGCCAGAACATTGAAGGACAAATGGTAAGATATGCATCCCTACTGCTAAATTCCTGTTGAGGAATGGCTTCGGGTGTAAGATGAAGACCCCAGTACGAAAGTATCTAAGGAAATGACAACAAATATTTATTCTAAGTTCTGAAAATTGGGGAGGAAGGGGAGAAGAAACAGTGCATTTACATGACAAGTATAATAAATATTTCTTGTAATAAGCTCTTTTTATATACTGGCATTGTTTTTTCCATGCAGGCATTTTCACAGTATTTTGAAAGCAATTAGGTTGTGAAACAACTACTTTTTTTTTTTTACGAGCAGCTTCTGGTAGACCTGTTGCACCAAACTAAGCAATAATTTATTGTGTGGGGTTACACATAAATCTAATAGTCCTTAATATGTATCCTAAGTTGGTTGTGTGGTGGTTTGATTAATGTTACAGAATCAGAGTAAATAACTGTAGCTTTAAGAAGGGCATCTTTATTACAACTCTAAAGAAAAACTGTGTTTTGGTAGTGTGAATGAAATACCAGTCTTGGTTCTTTCTGCTGGATTCTTTCTTGGTGCTGACGCCAACTGAATGATTTTTGTTTGATTGCTTTTTTGTTAGTGGTGGTGGTGGTTCCACCAATCCTCAGGTCAGTGGTTTTGGAACTAGTGTCCCTTACAGCTCTCAGACTGAGAATCCCCTTTGTCCTTGGAGGGTATGAAAGGAAAAATGGTTTTCTACTTGAGATGAGTGATTTATGAAGGAGGAGGCGCTCTGTAGGGCAGTCCCAACCAGTTTGCAGGGAGGGATTTAGTCATAAGGTAGGTAGTTGACTGGAAGAGTGTAGTATGAAAATACAGCAACATCTACTGATGGCTGCTGCTTTCGGCTCTTCCTGTGTGTAAAGGGGTTCTCTCTTCTGTCTTATGATGAAAAGTTTCCTCAATTCTTCATACTGTATTTTTTTTATTTCCTTGAACAATGCTGTAAACCAGGATGAGAATCTGAAATGTTCAGGGGGCTTCCTATTCCTATCACTGGTTCAAATAACTGATTTGTGTTAGCTGTTGTATAATTTCTGACTGAACATAAAAGCAATGATTTGGTTTGTAATGTTCTTTATCTCCCTGAGTTTTCATAAGCATAAAATATTTCCCCAAGCATTATAAAAAGATTAAAATTCAATTTGAGTACTGAGAGATATGTGGTTTTCAATTTGGCAATATTGTAAGAATTTTTTGTTTCCCTGGTTTTTAGCATTAGGAGAAAATATCTACTATCAAATGTATTTTTAATAGATATTTCCTTGTATTAGATGACACATTTAACGTCTAATCCATTCTACTAGGATGTCTAAATATTTAATTTTACAGTTTATAGTGCCTAATCTTTTTGATAAATGAGATGTTTCCATTTATGTCTAATTTCAAGGGAACAAGCATATAAACAAAATTACTTCTGGAGGGTAGAAAAATCAGTTTAGTTAACTGTTTTGCTTAAATGTACATGATAATATTTATCAAACTGCCAAAATATGAAAATAACAATCAGCAGAGTAAAGCCTGAAAAACATTAATCAAAGTTCAGTATGATTAAGTATCCTTAGTTTAAATAAGGAGTAGGTTGTGAATATCCTTAAGATATTCACTGGTACTAGAAATAAATGGATAATGTGTACAAATAATGAAAGCCTCAAAGCACAGTAGAAGCTTTAAGCATCCATAGTTTTGCTCTTACATTTATTTATTTTAGTGTCTGAGTTGAAACTACAGACATTTATTATCTCAACTTTGTTGTAGGCTGATCTCTCTAATTTTTTTTTTTTTTATATTGATGTATGCAAATCAATGTTCAGAACAGATTGGAATCAGTTTGCTGGAACTAAAAAAAAATCAAAGCCTAAGATGCCTATTTCTTCATTTTTATACTTAGATCTTCATAATTACCTACTCAGCTTTCAAGGGTTTGGCAAGGTGAATTACTTGTTTCTTGAAATGTACTGAAGAATCATTAAACGCAGCTGGTGCTGTTTATATGCATGTATATGGTTTAGGATTTTTTTTTTTTTTAAAAAAAAAGTGACATAGTCATACAGCCAAAAAACTTCGTGCCTTTATATAATCTGATCTTGACCCTCTCAGGCATACAGACGGTTAAAGGAGTTCTACTTGTGTGAAGTTGATTCTGTAAGTGCTCTCAGCAGTAGCTCTTCATATACCTATTTGTTTAAAATGGTTGCAGAAATGTAGTGTTTAAATGTGTCTAATCATTCTTGTTATAAATTTGACATAGGAAATTTTATTGGTTTTATTAGTTCATAATTTTAGCTTTACTTAATGAATATGTAAAGCGATGCAGACGGATTTACAAATAAACACATTAATCCTTTTGAAATGAAGGATAGTTGAGTTCCTTAATGCTTTAGGATATTTCTGAACATTCGCATAAATGCTTTCATTAAGTAATCAGTATCGCTTAGTATTTGTCCATAAAGCACATGGATGAGATATGTGGAAAAGTAGCAAGCATTATAAATCCATTTTGTCAGAACTCAGAGTACTAAATGCCTCTTGGTACAAAATAAAGGTGTTTAACTGCATCCTTTTAAGAAATAATAGCTGTAATATTAATATACTCTAGGCATGTTTTAGTAGTGCAAAATTATTTTTTTTGATTACTGTATTCAGTTGGAAACCTGCAGGTTTTTATCAACTATTGATGAATTTATATAATACCTAATAAAAACAGTTTTAGTCAAGGAACTTTCTACACCTGTACCAAAATAATTTTTGCTTTCCCTATTAAATAAAAGGTTTTCTTTTGTAGTTGTTTTGTTGTGTAAATGTCTAAAACATTTGAATTAAAATAAGTTTTTCTTAGCTCTTCCTGAAGTTGATTTATAGTAGTTGGGGAGTTGATTAGATTTTCCTTATGATTATGCAACAGTCTAATCTTTCTGGCAGCTGCTAGCCAACCCAATTACTTATAAATTGGAATACATTATAAACCTCTGGCTCAGAAATCT
>WHYT01017769.1:127355-177508 GCA_009806455.1 Tetrax tetrax
TCTTCTCTTCTCTTCTCTTCTCTTCTCTTCTCTTCTCTTCTCTTCTCTCAATACCTGTAACCAGCTGCAATAAGTGTGAGTAAATACCAGCATTTGATGTCTGTTAACATGAGGGAAGTAGGCAGAAACTCAGTATTGAAGTTTGTGGTGTAGGGAATGTCTCTGTTGCTGACTGCAGCATTGGTTGTTGAAGTTAACCACCTTACCTTCCCAGTCCTACAGCTTGTGGTTCTGGGCTTGCACGGCTACATCTGGCATTTCGTCCTGTGTATTCCTCATCACTGCACTGCAGTAATGAAAACTGATGACCTCAGAAAAGCAAACCCTTGCTACTCTGCGCTTTGACCTTTCTTCTGACTATTTGGTTAATCTTGGTTTTACTGGGATATTTTTGCTGCAACGTGATGGCCTGCTATTTGTGTTGAGACTTATGCAGGATAAAAGATGTGCTCTGGTACGTACTCTGAATAACCTGACTGCTGTTTATAGGTTTCTTTGGAACGCTAGGAATTAGGTAGTCCATGGAGCTGAACAGAAAAATTTGCCTGGTAAATGGAGTGTGTCCAGTGCGATGGTTCCCTTTAGAGTCTGCAGTCAGGCAGTACCACAGTAACTTGTTGATTTTTAAGAAGTGATGTAACTGAAGTTAGGCTGTCCCAGGATCCTTCAAGAATTTTGCGAAATTGAATTTTGCAGCCTTTCTGATGAGGACCTGTAGCAAATTTCCTATACTGAAGAAATGACTGAGTGAAGTGTGAGGTAGAACTTGATAAATGGAAAGGAAAATAGATATTTAGATTGGTATAACAGGTATTTAGATTGGTTTAAGTAAATACATAATCTGAGGTGGAGAAGAATAGAAAGTTGAATCTTCATGAAGAGAGAGAAGGAAGACTAAAAGCAACAAAATATAGCAAGTCCTCAAGTTGCTAAAACGTATTTATTGGCAGTTTTATTTTTATAATGTGCAATAAACTGTAATCATGATTGTAGGCTCTGGAGTTGTGAAGGATTTGAGTGCAACAGGTGTGGCAGCAAATGTTGGGGTTTTTTTTCATATAGCTGGTGAGTATCTTTCTCTGCATCCTGTAAATTAACTCTGGCACTACTTTAAGAAAAAACTCACCTTGAAAAATAGGAAGGTTAATGCAGAATGGAGTTTTAGGTTTAATTCTGCTGTACATAAGTGTGTTTTATGGAGTTCTAATGAAATACATAACAATTGAGATGATTAATTTAAATGATTTTAGTTGTAACCTACCCCTTTTAATATACTTCTGTGCTAAAAGAACAGTGCTAATATCAGCAGACAGTAAGGGGTATTATTTATGTATACTTTTGTCATCTTATTGATCTTAATGCTTTATTATTAATCACACAGTAAATGTTGGACATTAAAGTTAAGGTCCTGCTATAGTACTTCAGAAAATACTTAATTAAAAAGAAAATAAATGTGTATGGGCACGGTATATATCTTAGTCAAACAGTTCAGGCTATTTTCCAAAGAGTAGGTAACTGATGCTTAATTTTGTACTTGTGAGAGCTGTTACAAATGTGAGATATATAACAAGGCAATTAACAAGAGTCCCAGAAATGTAATGACTTGTCTATTGTATGTTTAAATTAGGTGCAAAAGCAGTTCCTTAATAGTAAAAATAGGTTCCCTAAGGGCTCTTTATGGGTTCAGTTATTATTCAAGCCTTATTGATCTGAACAGAATTATACAAACATATTGTCTATTCTCCTTAAGCCATAATACAAAATTACCCATATAATTCACAGTACTACTATGCAGTGTTTTATAATTAGGAGGAAACATTTACAAATCATCTTTGGAGCAATTTGCATTCATTGAATTACTAATAAAATTTTATATTAGTACTTAACGTGGTGGAATGCTGTGGGTTGGGTGCTAGCTGCTTCCCAGTGTTGCAGGGGGGAATGTGGTTACATATGCCACCTTTAGGGCTTTTGTTTGGTTTTAGGGTAAGGGATAAATGATATGGGGGATCGTGAAGTACCTATTTCCAGCCCTAGTATTCCTGCACTTACCTCTGCATTTATGTATTCTGTATGTGCTTCAAGTCTCTGATGTATACACTTACAGATGCATTCTATTTTTAAGCCCTAGGGCAAAGTTTCACAAGGAAAACTGTACGTTCACTGATAATATTATCAGTCCCTCGTTGGGTGTAACTGAATCTGAATCACTGACAGTGGTATGTAAACAGTGGGTTTCAGTCCTTCCTAGTTTCCAAAACGTGTGTCCCCCAATGTTTTACGATGAAACCACAACAGAACCTACTTTGTTAGTTTTTGCTGTCCAACATGAAGGAATCTGTCATGTGAACACAAGTAAAATTCAGACTTCTGCTGTCCTTAATCAGTGTTGAATTTTGCAAGGATGTGGATGGTAGGCCAATTAAACTCAGTTTGACCACGTTACTTCTTTTAATTGCCTTGCAGAGTATGTACTGTTAAATGGATGTTTGTGTTTATTGCAGAGATGGCTGCATCTCAGTGAAATGTAGCACCATGCTGACATGGTCCTTAATGATCTCTTAGAAATCCTTTGATGCGTAGTCTAACTTGTTTAAGATGGTGTGAAAGATGCCTAAGGCTAAAGCATCCTATCATCTCAAGTAGTATGTATGTATTGCATCCTCCTGTATCTTCGTTTTACTGGGTTAAATTCTAAAACTTACAGGTCATAATTAAAACTGAAAAAAAAAAAATTTTATTCTTTTTAAAATTATGAAATGTGCATTACTGCACGTGCTTCATGCGATGAACTTCTAATAGTTGTGGCTGTATGTTGCCAAAATACTTAGTAAAGTATATGCTGTTAACATATGGGGTAGAATAAGCAAGTATTAAGGACTTATCTGAATTCTGCAGTACAAGAGAACTGAGTTTTTTCTATCCTTATGGATGGAGAGACACCTGCAAAGATAACATATCAGCAGAGGTGGTTATAAAATTCTTTATAGTATCTCCTCCAGCGTAGTCTTGTGTGTCAAGTATTGGTAAACAGTGCTGAAATATTAGTACTGTATTGAGTTTAAGTATAAACCCAATAGATATCTTAGAGGGGAAAAAATCAATAGTTTATAACTGTGTTGTAAAAAGCTTATAAAAGGATATTTATGCAGAAGAGCAGTATTTAAAATGTCAGTATCTAATGATTTTCTAGTGGCTTGGGTGCTGCATATGTCAGCCCATGGAGCAAAAGAGATGGCCTCTACTGTTGAACTTGCTTGTCTATAGCACTTGGAAATTTAGTTTGATGGTTTTTTTTGTTTTTATTTTTTGAGGACTCTCCTCTCACCCCCCCAAATTCAGAAAGAGTAATATAAAAATTTTCCTGTGTGCACATTTGGACTGTTCCACTGAAGAACTGGCATCCCTGGGAACGGTTCCAAATTTTATGCTAACTGTAAAGCAGATTCTGTAGGACTGAAGATACTTCCACACACTCACACAAACGGAATGCATATGTTTAAAATATTTTTGGGCCAGGTAGAAATCTTGGTATTATGTTCAATGGCAGCATGCTTCCTGGTTTTGTTTTTCTGTTTCCTGGGTTTTTTGCCTTGTCTCATGTGAATATGAAATTCACATTATTTTTTTATTTTTAATTGGAAATTAATTCCAGATTGACTGTATTGTAAATTTATGAAACAAAATTATTTTGAATGAAATGACTGAAAGCATCTTCAAGCTGAAACTCCAGTTATGTACAAACTGCCTCTGAATGTTAGTTAAGCCTTAATGATGATAATGTCACTGGGGTTTAGTTCTATCATAGAATACTTTAACCACCACATTTTTCAACTAAGGAAGCTTCAGCCGTCAAGCAGGGCCAGTCAGAGAAGAAGGCTCAGAGGCGGTTCGAGAGGTTGTTTTCATCTAAGGCTAGAGAGAGAAGACCTCTATTCTATGCTTCCATTATACTAAACATGGAAACGTAGATTTTGTAATGCACAAAAGAACAGGGAAAACACTTTGAGGATCAAAACATTAGGACATAAAGATGTTATTAATTGTATCCTGGCAATATTTGATTTCTGTGCCTCCAAATAGATGGAGGCTGTTATGTTGGTATTTTACTAATATCTCAGTTGTTTACTATTTCCAGGTTCTTAATTCATTAATCAATTTGTACATCTCCTGTGACAAGGAAAAAAATAAAGGGCAATGCACAGTTAGATTGTTTTCTACTTAGATACATGTTGCCATCTCCTTTATGTGGCAAAAACCATTCACTTTTAACTATTTCTATTTGGTAATAAGCCCTATGACAGAATTCACACGCTTCCTTAAAGGAGGTGTAGCATATCTTTCTTGCAGTATCTGGTGAAATAAAGATTTTCTTTTTCCTTCAGTTTTATCAATTAGAGCATGAACCTGGAGACAGTCTGAGTAGATGGGGTTAGAAGAATGTTTAGGCCAAGTTCTCAGAATCTGAAAGTGATGGGTGTGAAAGGAAAGGTCGGTGGCCTTCTCTGCAGCTGAAATGGATGAAGTTATTGTACACACTGAGCGTACTTTCAACATTCTGTGCTTAGTTGTGTTTTGTATCAGAGGAAAGCATTCAGCTGAATGTTTGCTGCTACGAAAGACTTGTTCTTGCTCATGTCTCTGCAGCCGGGAGCACCATTATGAGCTCACAGAGTGGTTTTCTGAGTTGAAATAACTCTGCAGCACTAAAATAAGCACCTAGATTTTTCTTTCATGAACTTAAAATAATCACAATTGTCAGCCTTCAAAAAGCAAATTTACCAAACTGATGCAAAATTTGATGTTGCCCTTATTTGAATCAAACATTAAAAACTAGGTGTGACCCATTTTTCCTCCTATGTTTGACACTGAATAAAGACAGAGGCCATGAAATAGAAAAGCATTCATTTTCAAGGTAAGGTTCTCTAAAAGACTTCATCTTATGAGTGTCTTCTAGCATTCATCCCACTGTACTTAGTGTCCATCTTGCAAGATGAAGCTTTGCATTTCAGCATGTCTTTTTTCCTAAGCAATGCAGAAAAAAAACCCTTTTCCTTTTCTCAGATCTTCCCATATACTATTTAGAAGTCACAGTGTTATGTCCCTGGAAGCATATCTTTAAGCTGTAGGTGTAAGAATTCTGGAAATTAGAATTGATAATAGGCTTTGCATTATTTAAGACAGAATAGAATATTGCAAAGGGATCGTGTCCTCCCACTGCTAGATAAATGTCTTGGAATTCCCTTGGCATTCGTAGGAAATAAACGCTGAGGTGAAGCTAAGACATTTATTTCCAAAATGGGAGTCATTTATCCCTCTAAAGCATTGTATTCCAGGGACTCTTATTTCCATTGTACCAAACAGTTGATGATGGAAGATGCTGTCACTTGATGGATATTGATATTGTAGAATGACAGTTGATCTTCACGTGACTTTTGTGCAAAATATACATATGTAATTACAATAAGAGAAATGTTGTTTCCTAGTTGTTTTGGATGACAGAGTTGCATTTTGCTTTTTGCCATTCAAATAACTTTATCATAATACAGTAAATTTAAAATTTTATGTATTGGTCACCCTGATTGAAGTATAGTTAGAAACATCAAAGTTTTGTCATTTAATGGCTAACAAAAATATTTAATGCAACTGTAGCATGTAATAGAGACGTGCTCTCATTTAATGCAGTAGAGGCACAAATAGCTTGAGCTTGTAGTTGACAAATACCTTGAGCACTCACTTGCAGCTGAAAGATTGTAGCAAAGTCAGGGTTGCACTTCAGCCTATGTGCGTTCTGAATCACATTTCAGAGCTGGACAGGCCATATTCAGCCATATAATACTACATGATCTCGTAGTCAAGGTGTGGTCTGAGTGCTTGTGTCACTGATGTCTGAAGTAACAGAAGGTAACTAAATTGGCGTAACAAGGAAAATCATAGGTTGAGTCCTCTTGGAACAATGTTTCTGGGCACTTGAAGGAGAAGAGATTATTTAGAACAGTCAGCATGGGTTTATCGAAAGTAAATTATGCCTCACCAACACGATGGACTTCTATGGTAAAAAAGACTTGGTTTGTGGACAAGGGGAGACCAGTGTATGTCACTTACCTGGACTTTAGCAGTGTGTTCGCACTGTTTCTCACAGTACACTTGTATCCAAGTTGGCGTGCTGCCATCTGAATAGATGGGTATGGCCAGGCTCAGAGCGCAGTGGGCAGTCCATCCTGTTCTGTCTGGGTAAAGTACCAAGTGGAGCACTGGCCTGGGACCTGTCCTCTTTAACATCTGTTGTGTTATCTAGTGGAGGTCAGTGAGTGCACTCGCATGGAGTTTGCAGGTGAAACCAAACTGGAGGAAGCAGTCATTATGCTCAGTGGCAGGCTATCGTTCAGAGGGGCCTACGCAGTTTCACACTGTCCTGGTTTAGCCCCTATGCAGCCGCTCGCTCACCCTCCCCACTCCCCAGAGGTGTGGAGGAGAGGAAATATAAAAGATTTGAGGGTCAAGATAAGGACAGGGAGAGATCATTCAGCAGTTACTGTCACAGACTTGACTTGGGGAAAATTAACTTAATTTATTAACAATGAAACCAAAGTGGGATAATGAGAGACAAAACCAGATCTTAGGAACACCTTCCCCTGACCCCTCCATTGTTCCTGGGCTCAGCTTCACTCCCAATTTCTCTACCTCCTCTCCCATGGGCATTGCAGGGGGAGAGGGAATGGGGGTTGCAGTTGGTTCATCACATGTTGTCTGTACCCCTCCTTCTTCCCCAGGGGGGAGGACTCCTCACACCTTTCCCCTGCTCCAGCGTGGGGTCCGTCCCATGGAAGACAATCTTCCATGAACTTCTCCAACACGAGTCCTTTCCAAGGGCTACAGTCCTTCATGAACTGCTCCAGCATGTGTCCCTTCTATGAGGTGCAGTCCCCCAGGAACAGACTGCTCCATCGTGGGTCTCCCATGGGGTCATAGCCTCCTTTAGGCATCCACCTACTGTGACATGGTGCCATCCATGGGCTGCAGGGGGATTTCTGGTCCTCTGTGGACCTCTGTGGGCTGCAGGGGAATCTTGTCTGGAGTAACTTTACTCCTCCTCCTCCTTCTTCACTGACCTTTGTGTCTATGGGTTTCTCACTCAGTATCTTCTCTCTCCCCTGGGCTGGGTCAGATGCAGACAGCTGCCTGGCAAGAGGCTGGGGTGAGTCCCATGCCTCCCTCCTCTCTCCCTGCGCTGCTGCTTTGTTTTCCCCTTCTTAAATCCGTTACCACAGAGGTGCTGTTGGCCAGCTCTGGCTCCACCGGACAAAAGGGAAAACTTGGAGCAGCTTCTCGCACAAGCCACCACCGTACCCCCCGCCACCAAAACCCAACACATGTATCATCCATAACTTCCAGAAAGGCACAGCTAATTCCTAATTCTTCATCTAACAAATGAGGAATGTCATATGTAGAAGGTGACCTACAGAATTGGTACAGTTTAATTTGCTCTTCAAAGCGTATACTGTCAGATGGAAGGCCAGGCATGCGAGTACCACTGTCGATTCATTCATTCGAGAAAACTAAGAAGTCTTATAGGAATCCTTTTGAGAAACATACACTGATTAAATATTGGACATGTGAAAAATGTCCTTTATGTTTTAAAAGGGCTAAAATATTACGTAAAATTGATAGAATACAAATTGCTTTAGGCTACTTTTCAACATTCAGTGTAATATACTGAAGGCAAGACAAAAAAAAACCCCAACATTCACTGAAAGCATATGGTGCTGCTTACCTTCTAATGTTCTCCTAATTAAAGTGACTGTAAAAAGACGACTATTAAAATTTAGATAGTAACTCTGATTGTTAAAATCCTAATTAGAGCAATGTTAACAACTGCAGTGTGGGTAGTACTCTTTTATTATTAGTTTCACATCATCACTTCATTCACTTTCAAGGCATTTGCATGCCAATTTCCATGCACTTTTTTTGGAAGTGAATGTGTGTAATGACTAACGAGCCAGCTACAACGTTTATGTAAGTGGCTGTTGATACCAGGAGAAAATGGAGTGTCCATTTCCAGTTTAGTATAGTGAGTTTAGGAAAAGAGACTTGGTTACCTGGTTTAAATATGAAGTGTGTTGAAAATGAATTTACACAGTGCTGTGTTAGAGTAACGGCATTGTTTTGAAGGAGAAACACTGAATATAAATACAATCACAGGTGAAGGCAGTAGCAGGTAGTCTGCTTATAGCACTAACCATCCAAGCATGGTTTGCAGTTCCCACTATACAGGCTTTTGGCCAGTTTAGTCGCAGGGCTAGTACATGCAGATTTTTTTTTAAATTAATTCTAAACATACAGGGAAAGAAGCAGTAACAGCAACCAACTTGATATATTTTGAGATGGTAACAACCGTTCCTTGTAGGGATGGTTGGAAGAGGGAGAGTTAATAGAAACAGTCATTTGGGAGGGACTGGAGTTATTAGTGGAGTCACACCTACTTCTTTGAGAAACAAGACAAATGCAGGTATGGGCAGAAGAAAACAACAATAAAAGAAATTTTAAATTTTTTTTTTCTCCTTTTCATTCAGACTTTTAATGTGATATTACTCCTGGAGAAACATGGGCTCAGCTCACAGTCTTATCAGGAGTTTTGTGACCTGACAAACTTGAATTAACATCGAACAGTTCAGGTCAATGCTCTTGACTGCCTCACTGGTCGTGGGCTCAGAGCAGCCTTGTGAGAGATGGTCTGGTCTGGATAAGCCTGACACTTGCTAAACAAAAAGCAAATAAAGGTTAAAAGGAAAGAGAAAAGATAGAGAAAGCAAAGGACGAAGAAGGGAAGGTAAACCCAACTGATATTTTTAAGTCTTTCTGACTTCAAATTGAGATGAATATGCAGTCTATTCAAACAAGCTGTTTTGATCAGGACAATAAAAATACAAGGGTGTTATGAAGAATCCAAGGAGAGTGGGGGAGTGGCAGCTTTGCTGATAAGACTTTCCTGAGAGTTTCAGAAAGAATTAATGTGTGAATTGCTATATGCCATCTTTGCAGATTGTGGTCTGATGTTGGATCTAAGTGACAGATGCCAATTTTTAAACGTTATTTCAGTGATTTTGTCTACACAGTACCCTCTTTGCTTCCAGTAGATAAAACATGTGAATCTCAATAATTTTGAATATGTTTCTGTGGTAATTACTGTTACAAAGATTCCATGGGAAAAGGTATGAGACGGAAACTGATGACTGGATTGGTTGAAACAAAAATAGCAGATTTTTTATTTTTTAATTATTTTTTTTTTCTGCTGGACAGATCAATGATAGTGGAGGACAGCTGACAGCAAAGATTAATTTTACTTTGGAGTTTTTGGTCATAAATTCCTACGTTATTAAAGAATTGGCATCACTGGAGTAGCACCTGGCTATTCAGTGGGTACGTTTGGTAACCTGTGATTAACAACCAAAGAGGGTGTACCTTTTGTTAATATCTACAGTGCTCTCCCCCCCCGCCCCAACACACACACACTCTTGCTTTCTCTTCATCTTCTCTATCTCAGTGATTTTTGTTTTGTAAGATCCTTTATTCTGAGCTCCAGTGCCAGTGAAGAGCAGACAGTATTTAATGACCTTTGGCATCAGCAGTTTCATCTCTTGAGAAATTGAAATTGACTTGCTTTGTCTTTGATACTGAAAATCTGAAGTGGGCCTTTTCTTTTTAACTTGTGTAGTAGTAGCACCTGTAGTCAGGAAAGATTGGGGAAGAGAACAAAAGTTCACAGGTACATTTGTAGAGTTAAAGCTACTTTAAAACAAACTCCATTAACTAATATGATTTAAAAAAAAAAATAAAAAAAAAAGCTTGTCACTAGATGGTTTAATATATGTACTTCAAAAGAGTGAACGCTTTTTCTCATCTCTGTAATGTTACAGGGGTTCTGTCTGGCGTGGGGTTTTTGGGGGTTTTTTTTGTTGTTTTTTTGTCGTTATTGGGTTTTTTAAATGTTTTCACGTGTTTGTTTTGCTTTGTTTCCCTGTGTATGTCATAGGACCTAATTCCTGTTCTTATCCATCCTGTCTTAGAAAACTGCTATGTTAACCTATAGGTATAAGAAATACTATGCTCACCCTTAAAGGATAAATTAGTGTTTGACCTCAAACACCTTACTATTTTCTGTGATAGACTGCAACTTTCTGTTTATTATCTTAACAGATCAATAGGTACATTAATTCTAAGAGCCAGCTCAGACTCTACCTAAGGTTAAATTTGCCAGTTTTTTTTTAATTAGTTTTATTCTCTCATAAGGTTGAAATTTCTTTAGGAAAATCAAAGACAGGAAAGTAATTCACTGGAGAAGCAGCAAATGATGCAGAAAATGCCAATAACAATTTCCTAAACAAGTCATAATGTGAATGCCAAGAATCTTGTTTCTGGCACTAACTCTAATAATATGAGTAATCTAAGGCACTGATCGGAAGGCACGTTTTACAAACTCATGATTTAACTTAAGAAGATGACTGAGATAAATTAAGCATTGCTGAGCTGTGTGAGATAATGTCTTGAAGAACAAAAAAGACCTTTACCCTAGAGGAAGTAATATTAGTTGTAGCATGATTTATATTTTAAAGGCATTATCAAAAAAGTGGATGGCCAAGTGCTGAAAATTTGTTTAGGGACATTTGCAGTTGTATTTCTGTACTGCATAGTGTACTTGAGGTTGGATGGAATCTCAAAATAGACCTTTTAAATGAAGAAAGTAGTTAGCACACAGAAAAAAAACTCCTTTGTGTTTTCAACCTCAACCGCTTCATATGTAGGATTGTGAGGTTTTTCTTAGTGTTACTGTATCCAGATCAATTTGTTAGACTTGGTTGAATTGCAGAATCATAGAATAGTTTGGATTGGAAGGGACCTTTAAAGGTCACCTAGTCCCACCTCCCCTGCAGTCTTTAGCTAGATAGAAGGGGACATCTCCAACCAGATCAGGTTGCTCAGAACCCCATCCAACCTGGCCTTTCCAGGGATGGGGCATCCACCACCTCTCCAGGCAACCTGTTCCAGTGTTTCACCACTCCCGTTGTAAAAAAATTCTTCCTTATGTCTAGTCTAAATCTAGGCCCTGCTGAAGAGTTTCTCCCCATCTTTCCTGCAGCCCCCTTTAGGTACTTGAAGGCCGCTATCAGGTCTCTCTCACCAGAGTAGAAGGGCAGAATCACCTGGATCTGCAATGGTAGTTGTTTGCCACTTGCTTAATTTCAAGGCATGATTAGATAATGCTTTTTTCTCCTTGATTTAAACTGGTGGCACAGCTAACGTTTACAGTGCTTGCAAGCACTACTTATACACGTAGAGCAAAAAAACTTAGAAGTGACGGAAGTATTCTTTGGGTGTCATAAAGTGTCATAAAGGATTGTCCTGGTTAGAACAGAACTTTTAAATAATTAGGAACAAAAAAAATTAAGGTAGTAGTGTTTTTTCCAGGGAGGTTGTGGTTGTGTGTTATGAAATGTTACAGATTCTAGAGACCTTTTTGTCACATTTCTTAAGCTTAAAGCACAATTTGGAATAAATATTAAAAATTGACGTGTATATTGTAAACATCTTGCTGTTTCCCAAGATATCTTTCCAGGTTATGATAAAGTCTACAAATCTGCCTACTCACAGTGAGAAACTTTTTTTTTTTCCATTTTGTTGTATTTTGATGCAAAGCATGTTGTTTTGTTACACTTATAGCTTTCTTGACTTACAAAACAAACGTTTTAAAGACAACATATCTCAGAGAGCTGCTACCAGGACTGTGCGTTAGTGAGCATCTAAATTACATATCTTGCCACATAGAACAAATTTGATTTCTTTTCATTAATATCAAGAAAGCAGAAAACAAGCTGAATCCCCAGTGAATTAAATGAATGTAATTATTTCCCATTTCTTTTGGTACTGTAAACCAGTCTTTATTCAATTACACAACTCATAATCGTGTACCTGCTATTTCAGTGGAGTTCAAACCAGCGGGTGTCAAAATGAAGTTGTTTTCATATACATTGTATACAGTAGTTTGAAGTGTGTCTATTACACTTGACAATCGTGTCAAGTGTTCTAGTGGATTTTTTTAAGCTTAAACAAGCCAACAAACTGCTCGTGGTTCTGCAAAGTTTTTCTCCTATGCAAGTTGTTTTCTTTTTTTAATGCAGTGGTATGATCTTTAAAACATGAATGTTTCTTTCTATGTTTCCTTGAACTCAATTCCAGTTCTAGATTATGCTGCTAGGAAATAATCTTAAATATTCATCACTGTAAGGAATGTGCAGAAAAAATGCAAAATACATTATAATCAAGTTGTGAATTTTTTTGTTTTTCTTTGGAGATGAAAAAAATCTCATAGTTCTCCAATTCCTTAATTACAAACTGCACTACTATTTCATTCAGAGCTTTGTATTACTGCTGTGGTGTCTTTATTGGTCTAATAAGTGTTGAAATGGTGACATTTATAAAATGCAGAGCAGAAACACTAATCCTCAGAGGTGTGTTTTCCCCTGCTTCCAATTATATGTTTCTAAATGGGGCAAGTTCTATTTTACCGGGAGACCAGAGAAAAAGACTCAAATTTCTGCTTCTTCAATCAATATGAATGCATTTGTTAATTTTTTTGAGAATATTTTCCCAGAACTTCTAATTTTTGCCTCATATCTTAATGTTTCTAGCTGGTAGTTAATTGTTTATTGCTTTCAGTATCACTCTAGAGGTCCTTGATGGATTAGAGCTTCAGTGCAAAACATTACCATAAGTCTCATAATGATACAGAATAAATTGTCCCAAAATGATGAAAGTAGTTTTCCCTTAATGTTATATGCAGAGACAATTTGTTTTATAGCTTTCTAAAAAAATATTCTGCTACACATGCAGCAGAATCACAGTTAATGTAATAGCAGCAGCGTTAGGTGAATCTGTGAGGAGTGTGAATGCAGCTGTGCCTTGGAAAACTGTGAGAGATAAAAAATATTGCCATTCTCTCCATGGAGGAGTGTAAGACTCCTCATTCTGATTGCTCGGAAGGGAGAGAGGAAAAGCTACTTGCTCCTACTCAATCAGACCAAATCCCTGGAAGTTACAGCATTTGGATGAAATCTATTTCCTGGGTTTTGACCAGCCTCCACAGACAATTGCGGTGAAATATTACTGCTGTTGAGATGTTCACTGCTCTTCCAACTGAGGTTACTGCCTCCACAGCTGAATTGGTGGAATAGTTTGTGGTCCTAATTTACTTTTGAAACTGTTTTTCTTAAAGTGTAACTATGTGCGCAAGAGTATGGTCTAATGTGTACTTCAGTGATGGTGACCTGGCGAGGATGCTTGGGACAATAGGGAATATATCTGTACATAATCAGTTTGTTAAAATCCGACCTTGAGCAAGTTTGGGTTCCATACTAAGCTGGAAACTGCTCTGGACTTTATGTGAACTTAAAAGTTCATCTACTTTATCGTTACCTCTTCAACCTCTTTCTTAAATTCCTAAAAGTACATTTTTTTGATTTGTTTTTTCTACTCCTCTGACTTCCAGTTAGAATCTGAAACAAAACAACATCCTGGGTCATGTACTATCGTCAGCTTTTACCATCTCCTATAAATGACCTCTTTCTGAGATTTAGTATCACGTAATATAATGGAGATTCTTTTTTTATGTGTGAAAGGATGGTTAATTCTTTTTGCTTGACTTGAGCTGATTTTTACATGGGCAGAAATAGAATACAAAAGCCATCTCTGTAGACCGGTTGTCTGCTTTTGAGTTCTGCATATTCCATAAGGAAAATGCATATTATTTTTTTAAGATGAAAGATAAAATAACTTGAAACTGAGTGTGCAGCATTATAGCATTTGATGTTTGTTGCAGACAAGTGCTTCTGGGATACACTTGTTTAATTTACAAGTAAAGCGCTTCAGGATTTCTTGCTGTTGTTGTTTTGTCAATGCTACAAGCTCAGCTTGAGATGTAGATCACGCTGTGTACATTCTGGTTCATGCACCATTGCCAATAAAATGGTTTTTGGAACTAAAACTTAGCTGGCATCTCCTGGTTATTTGGAGATGGAATCCAGCTTACATTTCCATAATGGTTCTGACTTTTCAGAGTTATTGCAACAAATAGTAAAGATGCGTGTTTACTGTTTGTGTAGAGAGCGCTTGAAAGCACTGGGTAAAGACAGTAACCCCCAGGAGTTCTCCCAGAGCCTGCGCCCTCCTTCCCTGCTGCCAGCGTCTGCCCCAGGGTGGTCTGGAGAGCTCAGAACTGCCCGATGAGCACCGCAGTTGGCTGTGGCCTCAGGTAGCCCAGAGAAGCAGTTTTGTTGCCACATCATCTAAGAGGAGGTTTGGTGTGGAGATTTTGTATGGCTGCTTTTGGTTTTTGATATTTCCCAAACTGCTGAGAATGAGTATTTGGGAATCGTAGGAGCACGGTGGTTCTGGTCAGGTTTGGAGCACACAGTACTGCCCTCTGAAAAGTCTCTGGGTCGATGGGCAGTGTCAGCCCAGGACATGGGCTCTGCGTTGTGCCACTTTGGAGTGGTCACTTCAGCTAGCAGACTGCTCCTGGAGGAAGGGGCCTCTTCAGAAAGTGTCAGTGTGGTCACTCTTAGGTGGCACAGTAAGGTCAGCAGTCCAGTATTATTTGTGAGGGTCTTGGTTAGATTTTCTCTCTGAAGTTATTTTAGTGTTATCCTTGTTGTGAAGGGTTTATGATGAGAGTGTTTCGGCATCCCTGTAAGACTTGTGGCTTAAAATCATTTTTAGTGAACACTGAAAGAGGCCCTGAATTTTCATGGAATTTATTCTGTCACAGCAGTGAATTTTTTGTTTTTTTAATAAAAGACCTAATGTTTTTTAAAAGCATTTTATCAAGAGCTTATCAAGTATATTTTTAATTAACCAGAGTAAACTTGTTTCTTGTTCGAATGCCTTTGCAAAGTTCTAATGAACGCACGATGTAGAGTCCTCAGCATTAAACAGCCTTTTGATTTCTGCTTTATAAAAAGCCTATAATTATATATTTTTGGGTATTTCATAAATTGAAAACTGTATCTTAAAATCAGTTTATGTACTTGCATAAAACTAAAACTAAGTTTCTTGTAAGCTTATATCTGTGTTGTGTGAATGAATATGGTACTGTAACACTCTTCCATATCTGGTAGTAGTTTTCTTCTATTTAACTTTCCTCCAGTGGCACCCTAGACTTTTCTTTGTTGTGTGAAATGAAAATGCCACTCAATTGTCCTCTCAGACTACCTTTCTTTGTGTGATGTATAAATCAACATCATCAGTGGTTTATAATATCAGGAAAACTGAGCCATAGTTATCTGCAGGCAGTTAATTATATGTAATGCATAGACACTGGATTGAAATACTCAGATTAAACCAGACTATTTAATGGGGAATAAGAGGAGGGAGTGGGCATTTTTTTCCCCTCTCAAATAGAGCTTTAAAAAGTAGTTGAAGCCTTGAATAATACTGTTCAACTTCCTACGGCTTTTTCTCATACCCTCATCCTCCAAGGGCATAGAAAACAAAGACAGTTGCTCTTATGAGACATGTCTTATGTTCTCTACAAATAAGCAAATTGGCACTCAAGATAAAAAGTATTGGTGCAGTGGGACACGATCTTTGCAAAATATTTGGACATAAGTAGTATTCTGTCAGTTGGTATGCTTATGTTAACAGGAGTGACTATATAGTGTTTTGGGATATTTGAGTAGATCTATCTTTCTTTAATAGTACACTGTTACCAGCAGCAACCCCAAATTATCCTGATTTGAGCCTATTCAGCTGATGGAGTTTGGTCCTACGAGCACACAAATAGTTGCAGTCACTTGACTTTGCTGAGATCTCCTCATTTGAAGTCTGTGATGTAATTCAAGGGGATCGCTGAAATGACCAGAACTTTGGTGGGACGTTTGAATCGTTGTCCTAAGCTGTACACGCTTCTGTCCGTATGCCAGACAAGCTGCTAAATGCCCTCCCCATCCTCACTGCAGCTGTATCCAATCCTGGTTCACGTGTGGTTGCAGAATCAAACTCCTGAATCATACCCTGTCAAAAAAAGGTTAATTTTCAGATCTGGTACTCGTTACAGTGTACTGTTAAACTGTATAGCATCAATTTAAATGTCCAAACATATAAATAGTTTGCCCTAGAAATTAAAATTAGTAGGTAAACTGACAAAATGTGTACTGACATCTAATTATGATGCATAATAGGGTCTTGTTCTACTGCCCTAACACCTCTTTTATTTTTTTCAAATATCTTTAATCTGGACACATAAGCTTTATTCTCTTTTGGACTATCATTTGCTAAGATTCTAATTCTGCTTCATAAATTCTGTTACGGTTGATTCACAATTTTTACTGAAAAGAGTTTTCTGGTATGTTAAATAAGAGCGTTATCCAGGTTCTGTCTTATCTTCATTTAAACATTGAAGCCAGAGAACAATTCTGACAACGGTTCTCTTTAATTGAAGTGTCCTGTACTGTGCCTGTTTAGCTGCCATTTTATTTTCTGTTAATGTACTTTCAGTAATAAGAGCCTTAGGGTGTCAGCTTTTGGTTCTAGTCTTCTTGCATTTCTGATTGATGACATTTGCAGGAGTATTCATTTCATTTAACAAGGCATGTACCGTGCTGGGGTGCGCTGGTGGCCTTGTGGGAGTTTGATTTTCACTTACCCTTGGAGTGTCTGAGCCTTGATGACAGAGGTTACATTTCTAGAAGAGCTTCAGATCCCTGGTTGCTACATGCAGTAAAAGCTGAGAAATGCTATGGAGTGCTTTTGATGGGAGAGAAGGGATGCTCTGAACTAGATGGTGTTGTAAGCGACTGTACTGATGCAGTTGTCTGCTTTTCACCATGCTTGTCTGTAAGAAACATTTTGTTAGACATAGGCAGACTACCAGACTCATAATTCTAGGGTGACTTTATTCTTCTTGGTGGGGCCAGAGGAGGGTCACACCAAGGTGTTGAAAGATGAACACTAATGCTTCTATTGAATTGTTTAGGGACTTTTCTTAGGACTTCAAAGGAACTGGAGTTTAATGCCTGGTGGAATAAACCACTTTCTGGTGTGGATGGGCTTGAAGATTGAAGGAGCATGAATAGAAAGACGTGCAACACCGTACGGTTTTGGAGGAAAATCTCAGGGAAAGAGTCTGGGCAGGAAGACATCTGATAATTGCATGTCAAGAATTTAAAAAACAAACAAACAAACAACAACAACAACAAAAAACAAACCATGAACCAAAATACAAAAGTCCAATTCAGATATGAAGGATTAAATTGACTATTCAAAAGTGACTCGAAAGGAGATAACCAGAGTTGGGTAGGGTAGACCAACTGTGACAGATTGTACTGGACTTGTACTTCTAAAATGCTCACGAGTTTCAGGTGTGATTTGCTCTGTGTTCAAAGATGAGTAAACTGGATGTTATTAAATGCAGTACAAGAGCTGTAATGACTGTCATTACCAAAAGAAATGTAGTTTTACCAAACTGATTTGAACATCAATATTTAGACAGAAATCTAGCTTTACTTATAAAGTTCCCAGAGGTTATAATGTAGAATTAATGTGTTTACTGTGATCCACTGCAGTGAATTTAATTTTGACAGTTTCTGTTCTTAAATAAAAGTGGGCACTACTGAATTGTCATCATATTAGCTTGACGTACTGTCAGTAGAAATATGCCATACCATTATAGGGTGCCTAGGGCAAAATAAGTTAGAAGACAGTAAAGAAAAAAAATAAACTGACATTTCAAAGACTATTCTGTTACTCTAGAAGGAACTTCTTATTCTTCTACATATTATCCATGAAGATGCAGATGTTGATATAGGGCAATATTTTAACTTGTGTCTCCTAAAGCTTATGAACTTGCATAGTTTTAAATGCTTGTGTTAGAGGCGTTTCCTTTCTATTGGGTGTATTACTGTATCTCTTTATTGTATACCAGTCAGTCCTGTACCTGATACCTTGTTAGATAATTCAAGTTTTTTAATGTTCGTGGTAATTTCTATGGAACTGCACCCAATTTCATTCTGTAATAATGGATCATGGCTATTTGATAGTTCAAGTGAACCCTCTGCAGCCACAGTCTTCCCAATGCCTGTTTATGGCTTTCATTTTTGTTGGGATATAATCCAGCTAACCCCTGTGTAACACCACCAGCTGGAAAATCCACGTACTCTTCAGCATGGTACTGTAGAGATCAGCAAAGCTTCTTTTACCAGTAAAGCTTCCTTATGCTGGATCTGGAAAATTACATTCATTGAACCACAGGTTGTGTTTTGACCTCGGAGTCCTTCTGTTTTTTCTATTTTTGTTCAGTTTCTCCTAAGAAAATGTTACTAACAGGTCATCTTTTTTTTATAATTTTGCTATTTCTCGGGGTTGTGTTGTCTTAAATACAGATTAGATGGCAATATTTACAGTGTCTGACCAGGGTTGCCTGATGAGAGTTGTAAATCTGAGGTTTAGCATCTTAATATAAGACTTCTGTTTATCTGTAGAACTGGAAAGAAGAAGGAAAAAGAGAGGGAAAAAAAAAATAAATCTTCCCTGAAGCTCACTTTGGGGTCTCAGAATTCAGTTTCCTTTATGCTTTTTTTAGCTGGTAACATTTATGCTCTTAACTCAGAAAACATTTTTTTTTTCTCCTAAGTTTGTAGACCACTGCTGACTTGATACAGAGAAAGGTCTGTCTTTTGTAGGAAGGTTGAGTTACTAGATTTATTATGGTTTTCTGATATGACTTTGTGCAGAAGAGGCGATGGGGAAAAGATAGTGGTAGTCCAAACCTTTTTTGTTGATACAGAATTTTCTGATCTTCCTTAGAAAAATGAATATATAAACCAGACTATTAATTGAAAATGAAAATATGTAGCCATGCATTCTCTTTTATATCCGTATATTCTCTTATTTTCCTGATTCAATTTCCCTCGATGTTTTTCTGTGTTTTAGATGATGCTTGCAATTTTCCCTCTAATCTGTTGCGTTTACAAAGAGAGTGCTGCACAGATGTGTTCTGGATGTATATAAAAGAGGATTTAGCAATCGGCAAAATAAATGAAAAGAAGTCAAAAGGCAGAGGTTGACTTATTATCCTCTCTTTTTGTGGATGCCTGGAAAAGGAGGCTTAGTACAAATAACTGTGCTATGGGAAAATTCTGCTGTTCTTAATCTTCACTCTTTGGCCTTTTCCTATTCAGAACTGTTCCCCAATAGTCCTGGCTATTTTATTCTTATTTTTATTAAATATTTTTTGTTCTCTTTGGTTTAGGTAATCTATGTTGTCAAAGCATTTTACCGCTTGTTTACCAAATGCTAGATTTTAATGAACAATAACCTTTATTTATTTATTTAAATTATCCTGTCCTACCTTTACTTTAGAAAGAGTTTAGAGGAAGCAGTTCACATATAGGGCTGGGTATTGTTGTTTAGTACTTATATATAGATTGGGAATAGGTGAAGAGGTCCATCATGTCTCTAGAATTTTTACACATGGAAACAACAACAAGATCAGTAGAAATAGCAGATTTTTTCAGTACCTGTGAGAGCAGGAGCATTCTGTACTTTTAATAAGACAGAAAAAGTAACCTGTAGCTCCCTTATTTGTCAGATTTAGTTGGCTATAGTTGGTATAGAATCAAATCAATATAGTTTATTGAAGTCTTAAGAGTTTTTCAGACTATGGGGTGAGCTCAAAGTCTAATCCATCTGTATCTAATTATTCAGTAGCTCTAGATTAGTTTTGGAAAGTAGCTCTAGATTAGTCTGGAAAATGCAGATTCATGCCACACAATTTTCTACTTCAGTTGAGAAGTTTCTTTGATCTTGAGTTGTCCTTCCTGGTCACAAGAGGATACAGAGTCCTAACATGAAGGATAGTGCAAGGGTCAGTATGGGGTGCAGGCAGGAGGCTTAGGTTCAGGAGACTTTCTCATTGTGGAGTACTCAGATGAGGTCTCCAATATCCAAACCAGGTACCCTACTCAAGAGGGTAAGTTTTTTTTCTCACTTTCTTACATTTTGTACAAATGGTGAAATATTTATTGAAACAGGAAATTGAACTTTCGCTTCCTCTGTCCCAAATAAGTACCCTCACCAGTGGACTCTAGAGAGTGTTTCTCTTTCTCTTCAGAATTAACCAACTAAAAACATCTTCAGCAGAAGAATTTATAGGGAAAAGAAAATTACATTGAGTAAATTACATTGAGAAAATTACGTAGTGCTGAGAGATTTCACTTAGAGTGCACAAGACGGCGTTCAAAGGTTCTCATCTGAATCAACCAGAAGTGAAACTTGAGACTGGATTGTTTATGTCCCCACTTGGTATGGTGATGGTTCTCTTCTTCCTGGGTAACTTACACGGCAGACACCGTAAGATTTTCTTAGGCTTCCAGGCAGATTCGGGTGTGACTGTGTGTATGATATCATTGTTCAGGTCTCATAATAGTGTGAGAATATACTTTTATTAATTCTAAAACAAACCCAACAGAGTTGCTAGGATCTCTATTCAGTTTTTTCGGTTGGAGTTGAAGAATGAAATAAAAGATTATAAGAAGGAAAGTTAATGGTTAAAAAAGTAGTTGTTTGCTAGTGAAGTGTTTTCATCTCTGTATGAAAGTTAATAGACTGTTTCATAGAACTTCACTTTGGGGCAGCCTTTATGCCATGTTTCTTTTTTCCTTCCATGGAAAAAGAGGAAAAATACATTTCGACTCTCTAAATCCTAGGGAGTGCTACCTTAATGGTAAAAGATCTGAAACAGTTAAACATTTGAAGTGAGATCTCATTGGTGAACCAGATATTATGATTTTTCAGGAGTGAGGCTTATGTCAAACGAGAATACACAGCCTCTAGAAATAGCCATTTTTTCTGTCCTCACAGAGTCCCTTAAATAGATCACCCACAAGGAATTTACTGTAAGACTGTGTTCTCCATCTGTTTCTAGTGAATATAGCCACCTTACTTTCCTCTACCATGATACCAAAGCTATGATGCTAAATTGGAAGTGTCTTCTAGAACGATATCGCCAGACTTCATTCTTGCAGTAGGCTTTGAATTAATTGAGAAAAAGACGCAACATTTTTGTTGGAAATGAGCGCTTAGCCTAGCCAACGTTTTAACTAAATTTGATCACTAACATCCCAGGAAATTAATAATTCTAATAGTAAAGAGAATCATTATAATATTGTAGAAAGTCCTTGTGCTGCATAATAGTTTCTTTTATTAAGCCATCTGTTCTTTCTTTGCTATGAGTGTTTTGGATAGGGACACTTTACTAGTCGTTCCAGCATCCCTCACTGTGGCTAGTGTATTACACTAATTAAAGATCAGCTTTATAAAATAAAAATATCTAACACAAATCTGGAGCTCAACTCTCCCTTAGGCATGAAGGACCAAATGGCAGAAAGTCTTTTCATGGATTTCAGCGCAGATTTTCCTTCCCACTTGTTGTGTTTCTTGTGAGGATGATTTAAGGGAACAGCACATACAGCATAGTCGGCAATCTGTTCCCTGGTTATTTAATCTGGGCCAGGGCACGCTCGCTTTCTGTGCAGTAATACCTGGTATCGCAATCTGTGCTTCTCCGCGGGTGAGCTGGAGCGCTGCCAACAGCTCTGTTGCCTTCCTACCTAGGGAATCCTCTTCTGTGCACTGCAGCAGAGTTCTGCCTCCGCCCGAGCCAAACCCCTTGTGATAGGACAAGGGGTAATGGGTTTAAATTAGAAGGAGGTAGGTTTAGATTAGATATTAGAAAAAAAATTTTTACAATGAGAGTTGTAAAGAGGGGTGGTGGATGCCCCATCCCTGGAAACATTTAAGGCCAGGCTGGATGAGGCCCTGAGCAACCTGATCTAGTCAGGGATGTCCCTGCTTCTTGGTTGGACTAGATGACCTTTGAAGGTCCCTTCCATCTCTAACCATTCTATGATTCTAAACCTTGAACTCAAATGCACGTACCGCAGCAGGTCATAACACTGATTTAAAGATTTGATGAGTTTTGATCCGGTTTTGGAGATGTTTGGGTTTTCTGTTGGTGCAGTGAATACATATGCACATACATGTAGGGAATTTGAGCTGCTATGTAGGATCTACATGGTTAAGAAAGGAGGGGAGACCCTTTCTTAACGGAGGTGGGGAAGAATCTTTCAGCACCACCTTTTGATATCCAATGAAGCAACTTCTCAGTAGACTCCCTCTTTCAGCTTGGGAGCTTTCAGCTGTCCTCTCCTTGGGGCTGTGCCATATGCTGCTGGTTTCTTCCTGGGATGCTGTGCACCAGGATGCTGACAGTGGTGAATTCCCTTTCAGTGCCTCTGCTGTTCTGACCAGCATTACTCTCCAAACGGGTCCACACTGGATACCATTTCTGCTCCTACAGTGACATCGCTTTCATTCTGGCATGCTCTCCTCAAGTATATGGTGGCCTTAAACAGAACAGGAGGAGTAGGCTGAAATGACCTGGTTAGAGTGATTCAGAAAATATTCACCAAAGCAGGTGCCTGCCAGCAAGTTTTGTAAGGATAATCTCTTCCCTGTGTTGTAGAAGCGTATTGATTCTGGTGGTATTATTTTGTGGAATATGGGAAGAACCTCCTTCAGGTTAATAGTTGAAAGGTTGAGCACCTCCTAATTGTATGAAAGACAGAAATGCTGTGAAATCATAGGGCTTGTAAAACCATGACAAGTTTCAGCAATTTTAACATACAAAGAGATCACATGACATTAATTCCTTTTGTATCTTCACCCTTACCCAGTGATTGAAGAATAGCTACCTCACTGCAGAGACGGAACCCTTGGCTCAGCATAACTTGTATGCACTTGAGGAGACGTTTATGATGAAATGCTTTCCTGAATCAGAACCTTACTGAAATCCTTGCAAATTTTGCCTTACTGAAGGATAAATGATTTTCTGTTCTCTTCTCCATCCTCTTCAAGCCTCCCCGTAACTCTGAATCTTGCCATCTGCCTGGGTTTTTTTGCAGCGTTATGGTCACATCATCAGCTTCAATTTGCTCTTTGGGGCTAAACAAAGCAAAGTAGGGCAAATTGTATTGCTGCCTATGCGCTTTAAGTAATCTTCTCTTCACCTCCCCCAGCCCATGAGGGACTGTGATGGCTGCAGATGGGCAGAGAAGGGACCATTGCCTGTGATAAAGATTGACTGTGTGTTCAGAATATTATGGGCCATCACACACTATCCCTCCGACGCGCTGTGTAGGATGAGATCTTCAGCACAGAACGGCCTAGGAAATACTAAGCTTTCCTAGTCAGACTATACATGTTTGGATTAGAGGGTGAGTTAGAGAGATGAAAACCAGCTTTTCTTTTGACATAATGTGGCTTTAAAAACCACCGTGGTTTAGCAGTAGATCAGTATTTGTAGTGATTTTATTCTTTCTCATTCTCCTTGATCCTCCCTTATTAAAATAAATTAATAAATTAGAAAAGTAGATTGCAATGAAAAAAAGAAGTGGCTTAAAAACGAAGATCATTCTTCCTGAAATGACAGTTTATTTTTGTATCCTTTGAGATTACACTGGTGAAAAATAGGTCACCTCAACTATTGCTGTTACGTAGCTTTCTGGAATTAGAAGTTGTTCTGCACCCCCCGCTGTGGATATTTGTAGGGCAGTACTGAGTCTCAATCGCTGCAATTCTTTTGCTGCTGGTAGAGAAAACAAACTATAAAAGAATTGATGTAAGACAAGACACAAGAGGGAATGACAAAGTGATTTTGAGGGGTTGTAAGTGGCAGTATGGAACAAAACTTGGTTTTGACACTGATTTTGGAACCGCTCCGTGATGTGAATCAAAGCATAGTAAAATGGGGCTATTGGGAAATTCTCTTCTGAAGCAGGTTCCTGATCTGAACTGAAATGTTTATATGAAACTAAAATAGTAATTTAAAAAAAAAAAATAATCCCTGTAACATTAAATATTTCACTATCTGAAATGTGCTGGGACATTTATTAAGGAATTTTGTTCTTGGCGTTTTTGTCTCTCTTAAGGGTACATTTCCACCTAGTAAGCTTCTCAGAGTAGACTAATTGGCACTAAATCTTGCAAAAAGCTAAGATTTATCCTCAATTCCTGTTAATTTTGTGGGAGATGAAAACAGACAGGTACATAGCTAAAGAAGACAAACGCCTTTTTCCCTCTAGTATTCTGTGGGAATTACATGTAATAAAACCAAGCTATTATATTTTCCTGGAGACTCTTCATACAGTGTGTTTGAGATATATATATATTTATTTATTTTAAACTTCCAACAAAATGAATTAGCTTCACTCAAAGGCTTTGCAGGAAAAAAAAAAAAATCCCATTTTGCTATCAGTGAAATTATATGGAAGGAGAATTAAATACTGTAAAAACACTAAAACCAGAGCGTTCTTGACATTGAAGGAAAGTGATAAAATATAGTGAGAGTCACATCCTTTAGCAGCTGTTATATTTTATTGACTCTGAAGAATGCTTATTGCCTAAGTACTCTTTTGCTGCCCCTCTTGTTCCCTCTGTTATTCTTCCACATTGCTGGGGGAAGCAAAACCCACAGAACTTAAAATGTTATCATTATGTTGCAGCCACATAGTTTCATGGCAGTGATGAAACAAATTCCATTCCTATTAATAAAATGGTGTTGAAACCATTTTACATACTAATCAGTGGGACTCAAAATTAGATACCTTTCAACTGTGACAAAACTTGAGAGGGAATTGTCTTTAAAAGTTAGCTGCAATGAAAACAAGAAATGAAGTTTTGGAAACTCCTCCTTGTAACTTTTGCAAATCCTCGCTTCTCTTTGTGGAGATACAGCCTCCTTTTGCACTGCGGAAAAAGTGTATGCTAGATTCAGGTGGGTGTACATCGTGTTGTGAGCTTAAAATGCATCTTTAATGTGTCTTCTAGGCAGTTGATAATCCAGTGTACCTTGCATCAAATCTTGTTAAATCACTATTGCATTTACCATTTTAATATCAAACTTTGTTAAATCGTTGTTTTATATCAATAAAGTATATTGTTGCTTCTCTCTTACAAGTGAAGTGCATTACTCCATCTGCAACCTGTGACCATGTTGGATGTACAAAGATGCTGCTTTTCTCTGTCGATGGCGAACATTTACTTACCAAAAATATTGCAGCAGTTTGTCTATGGTTTGTTTTTTTTTTTAATGTGTGTGTTTGTTTATATATTTCAACCTAGGTACTTTTGGTCTTAATTACTTTTTTTTTTTTTTTTAAAACTATAGGATGAGATTTTATGGATAGTCTCTACATATTTAGAGGTTGTACTTTAGAGTGCACAAATAGCCAAGCTTGAAATAAATGTGGTTTGATCCTCTAGTTTTTATGGAGATCAGGTGATTGTATTGACCCTAGTTATAAGTTGGAAGGGAAGATATTAAGATACTATTATTAAGATGGTGTCTCATATGCATGAAGAAATCGGAGATAGCCACAGTTTATGTTCTGGTCTGTAGCATTTGAATTTTTAACTTGGTATGTTTCTTCATAGTTGGATATGAATTTTGTGATTAGTCAAATTTTAAATGTTTGAGTTTGTGTTTAAGTTCACATTGAAATTTAAATTCTGAGCCCTAATAAATATTAATTGTTATGATCATAACTCCCTTAAAAAGATGGGCTATCTTTAGTTTAATCGTGACAGTTCATTGAGGCTGGCAGAAACGTGTGTCTTCAGGAGTGGATACTGTGTGTGAGAAGCAGCTTCCACAGAAGTTGTAATGATGCACTCCTTTATTCTTCCCTGGGTGGTTTTGACCACTTCAGCTATGGGCATTTTGCAAATAAAAGCTGATTCTTAGAATAACACAGCAGTGGGAAATTCCCTGTAAAAGCAGGCTGGTTTGTGTTGTTGTTTGGGCAAGGGACAGGAAAAAAAAGAGACAGCATCTGTGCATTTTTTAAAATTAATTTGGACAGAAGACTGACTAGAAATTACAATGGTGAATAAATACTTACATGTTCAGATGTGTTTATGGGCATATTGTCTCTAAATGGCCCTTTGGAGATTCCTGTCCTGGAGTATAAACGTAGCCTTAGGAAGGCCAGTGCTGTGGTGGGCACTGTGATCATATTAACAATGACTTTTCAGCTGAAGCTGTACGTTTGTAAAGCTAGCTTTTGCCAAATCTGTGTCACATCTTAGAGGTTTTGCTAGGGGTGAGCTCTGTGCTCCTGTAGTGTAGTGATGCTAAAACTATGGCTGTCACAAATATGAAGTATTTCTCAGTAGTGTTACGTTTACCAACGTTATCTCCAGGTTTTGTGCTGCTCATTTGGGCTGTTTGATAAAACTTAGCACAAGCGTACCAGAACTGAGGACCCCCTTCTCTAGCCATGTGAACGCTTACTGCATATAGAAAGAGAGAGACTTCTTCAGACATTTAAGAATTGTAGACTTCTGAAGCGTCACTTTCTTATTTTAGTTTTCCCCTTGATTTCTTCTTCTAGATATTTGTATTTTAGAGTATGTAGAGTGGCATGTAGCTTTATTTCATCAAAGCAAATTTTTACTAAATTGAGAACGAAACCATCTGCAAAGTTGCTTTAATTTGGTATGTAAAGTATCCTGATGGGAATATAAAGCAATCATGGGGGAAAAGATTTATTTCTGATTATTTCTGTAAAATTCTCTTATCTAGGATGTGGTAGATACCACATGGTGAAATGGCACTAATTCAGCATGAGTTAGGAGATTTTTCAGCTGGTTTTGAGTGAATAATTAAATGTCTTACTGTCAGGACACAAGAACTGTTATGCATGCGGTTCTCTCATACCAGGTTTGTGAGCGAAGAAGAAAGCCCTCAGTGGCATAACGTTCCAGATATTATTAAGATACTTTGTAAAATTATCTCAGAAATGAGACCTTTCCCAGGTTATGCAGGCAGTCAGTTCTGGCCTGTTCCAGTCCTGCAGCTAAACAGAAACTTTGTTTATTTTTTGTTTGGTTTTGCCTAGTTGTTAGTTTCTAGTGTCTCTCTTGATGATAAAAGCATTTCTGTTGACTAACTTGGACTAACTTCTGTGAAAAACCACAGAGAAATAATTCTTAGAAACCGATCTCAGATTACACACTTGTTTGTGTTTCTTGGTACCAAGCATCACAAAGTGCTACTATTTTGGAGGTCTTCAGTTTACCAGTTCTTTCCTTTGAAAGCTGATTTGCTAAATTTCATCCTCCCCCAGTAAACATTTGAATTTCTTCAAAAAGTGTTAGTCCGTGTGTAACTGCAAGTGTACAGTGTTTTTGTGCAGAAGCTTCCTAGTGAATAAGTCAACAGAAAGGTCATTCTATTTAAAGTTTACTAATCTTTGACAGACCTAAGAATATAGCATCACCAGACTGGGGAGAAATGCATAAATTTTAAGTATACAAGTACACTTTGCTTATTCCAAGTGTAAAATAGTACAGTAGCAGAGCAAAACCAAATATAATCAGCGACAGCTTTCACTCAGTCTCAGGCATTGAGACTTCTTGATGACGATGCGTTGCAGTTGGGAACTCGATAGGAAAGCACAAGACTAAAGAGCTGAAGCCTTTCTGGCTGCTTACCTTTGCCTTTCAGGAGGTGAGCTACAATGATCTGTGGTTACGGTAGCTAATTTCAAAAGGTCTTCCTACAGCTATGGTTACATTGCTTGTCCCTACTTATTACCCTACACAAATTAAAAAACCCACCCAAAAAAAAAAAAACCCCACCAAAAAAACCCCCACCAAAACCAAACCAACAGCAAAAAAAAACCACCAAAACCAACCAAACCAACCAAAAAAAAAAAAAAAACCAACCAAAAAAAACCCAACACTTTTAGGAGTGAGCACCAGTCATTGGGAATTTTTCAGTTCTTGCCTGGCAACCCCAAATGTAATTGCTTTAAATGACTGTAACTGCACTGGAAAATACTGGTTGGATGGGTGGGTAGTGTTTGCCTCTTGCACTTCTAATTGTTTGATACCTAAGCCACGGAGGCAAACTGAACCCACCCAAAACCTATTTTCCTTACTATTATTTTGCTTCAGCTGAACTATAACCTAGACTTGTCACTTCAACTCTCTTGAGCACAAAAAGTTGTGTTTTCCTCCTGAATTGGAGCTGAACCTGACCTCTTACTTAAAAATATTCTTGTGCTCGAGCCAGTCACGGGTGATTCTGAAAGAGACCTCAAATGAACGTATGCTCTTTTGAGTCCATGACTAAGCACAAGCTTTATCTTCATCAGGAAGATGTATTGTACATTCTGGTTAAGAAGCATGGTTCAGTGATAGGCAGCTGTAACCTAAGTTGACTTCATTTCCCAAGTGATTTTAGAACAAAATTCTCTTTATACCGTAAGCTGTCATCTAGCATCAGGTAAACCTGCGCATGGATTTCTAAAAGAAGACATTTTATCATCATAGAATGCACTTGGCTGTACTTGCTATTTGGAAATCTAGAATAAGTCCAAAATTAAAAGAACGGAAAGAAAGAAAACATGTAAAGTAGCACTGGTGTTTTGGGGAGAATTCTGGATTATCACAGTAGTGAGAAGAACTGGAGAAGCGTTCATAATAGTAGAAACTTTGGGTAACTTTCACTTGCACATGAAGAAAACTGGAAGGTTAAATGCAGTGCCTGGCTTGTCAGTTCTCTAGAAAATAGATGGAAAGCTGATGGCACTGCTTGAGACTTCTCATTCAGTAAGTGCTTTATATTTTTGAGAGTGATGGACTCGGGTATTGCGATGCACCTTTGCTGGGTCAGATGCCTGATTCCACGTGCCCGTAAGCGTGAGAAGTCAGATAACATTTGAACTGACAGTCAGACACCACTAATTGACATTTCCATTTGAAGCATGTTTTGAGGTTTGTGAGTTAGACGATAAAATAAGCAATCCAAGTGCTGACATATCCTTGTAAATGAAGTGTAGCAGTAGTGTTTCTGCTTTGCATTACTGGAAAGGTGCTGAACTGAGTCTCATGTAATGCCCAGCTGTACAACAGTTATTCCTCGCTTCTCTTTTCTCATCTAGATTGAAAACTACAACTTATTTACTGAATCTTGATATTCTCATCAGGAAAGAAAAGAAACATTTGCCTAAGTGCTTTACTGAATGGTAGTGTTTTCTCTGGTATCAATTAAAAAATATCTAAGTGATTTATTTGGAATACTGTACTGCTGACTGTCACCTAGAGTATGTGACAAAACTGCTGATTAACTGCGCAACTTTACTTTGAGGGGTCTGAGTATTTGCTTGAATTCATGCGTACAGTTTCATGTGCTGTACTCCATGTTGCGTACACAAAACTACTACGCTTCTGTACTCAGATCTTAAAATGTGAATCCTCTTCATAGATGTGTCACTAGGAAAAATACTTTGGTAATAAATCTTTATCAGCAATTGTTGGGGCCATGTTGACGCACCAGCATGACTGTTAACATCAGTTAATTCGAAGTTGTTATTGCAAGAGGTGAGTCTTCAAACTGCACGAGTTGGGAAGTGTTGAAGCTGTCTTTCTACAATTAAGACAGACAAAACGTAGTCAGTTGAAAAGAGTAAGTAGCACTTAGATAAACCCCAGTCATTTACTTGGTCCATGGTCTGTACTCTGCCATGAGGAATGTGATCTGTCTTGTCAGTGAGCACGGCAGACAGCAATCTCTGTCTCCTCTGACCGTGCCTTGGAATTGTAAACACTCTTCCTATTATAAGGCTGGTAAATAGAAACCATTATGAACATGTTAAATGTTTTCAAATGTCAAAATAACAGAAGTACCTTTGCAAACTGAACTCCGTTGAGGATGATACTCATTTGAGCACCTTAGTGTATTGCTGCCTGGCAATTGAAGGCATTGTGTGGGCGCACTGAAAGCGGCAATGCAAATGATGCTGTAGTCGTGCAAAAGTATCCGCTAGTGCAAAACTTGGTCATTAGCAGTCACGGAAACAAACCAATAGAGGGCACAGCAGCTGAGTATTCAAAAGGTACTTCTCAGCTGTCACTGCACTAACTCAAAACCAGTTTAATTAATGAGGATAATACAGGAAACTCAAGTGAAAAGGCAGAGTTAAGCATAATACATAGCAGCTCTAAATCAATAGCAGTCAGGTTGCATTATGAAAGAATTGCAAGGCACTGTCGTCCAAGGTCTGTCAAAGTTTCCTTTATAAACTCCTGTTTTCAAGGATTTAAAACTATGTGTAATATCAGCTTCGAAATTTGAATCTCGAACATGGATGTTTAACACAGCGTATTTGGGAAAATATGAAGATAATCAAGGAAGCATGTATTTTTTGAGGTTTTGTTTTGTTTAGGGCTGTATCATTACCTCTGACCTTGATTTCATAGGGAATGAAAGTCAGCAAACATCTACATCTGAAATAACATACTTCATACTTTAAGGAAGAACTACTTCTTAGGATCAGCTGTTGCAACTCATGAACATTGTACAGCTTTAAGAATTTAACTTCACCTACGTGGGCATATGTAATCTTGACTTTAAGTGGCAAATTATTTTATATACATTAGTACTAAACTTCTAAACGTCAAGTTTTATAAGATCCTACAGGCATGAGCGTGTTCACCTCAGGTATTTCTAAACAAGGATGAGAGATATCGTATCTTCTATATGGACTTTAATTTTTATGAAGAAACTTATATTCAAAGCTTTTTGGCATTTACTTTGATAAAATTAAGAATTTTCCTCAGGCATCTGTTTCTTACTCTGTCCTCATGCCGGGGTGCTCCCCATCCCCTCCTAGGCTATGTGAATTGTCAGCAGCCCTTTTGCGAGTGTCAGATCAAGTTCCTCAACTTCAGTCACCATCTTTTTAACTGGAGCTTATATATGCAGCGCCACATACTTCTGCTGTGGAAGTCAAGCCCACAGTGTGCTGCCTACACATTTTTCAGTCAAAGTTTTAGCTTGGTCCTGAAGCACAGATCACCTCCGTGATTAAAGCACACAAACTGTGGGGAGTGCTGTCTGCTGAGTAGCATTCCTCGCACTGTGAACAGTCTGCGCTGGACGTGTCTGCGTGTGGGTGTATCTGAATGTGCTGCCAGCACAGTACTGAAGGGTTGCAAAATACTCTCCTGCTTCCACGATTCTGCTTTAATTTTTGGTGAAGTGATAATACTTAGGGTGGTTTGTAAACATTGAATCAATTTTTACTTGTTATTTATTGACTAGAAATAAATGACTTGGCTAAAACTATTTTGAAATAATGAAACAATAATTCAGGTCACTTATTTGTGTGAGGGATTTCAGTGATGGTCCGTGTAGGGCCACTGTGGGAAATTACAAGCTGCACGCAGCTGTGGGAACATGACCTTGGAGAGGGGAGCCAGGAGGGGTGTTGGCTCCGAGAGGGGAGCCAGGAGGGGTGTTGGCTCCGAGAGGGGAGCCAGGAGGGGTGTTGTCTGAGAGAGGGGAGCCAGGAGGGGTGTTATGGAGCAGGATGTCGCTGCTGTCCGGGAAGCGCTGTTGGCCAGCAGGGCACGTACTTGGCAGGCCTTGCTGCGTGCACTGGCCACGCGTGCACCAATGTCTGGTCGGTCCTCTGCCGCTGGATCTACTGAGGGGATACAGAGGTGGCTCAGAGCAGAAGAAGAGAGAAAGGACGCAGAGCACACTCTGTGAACAACAGGGGACACCCTGAAGGTGCTGTGCCTCGCTCCCTTCTCTGCTCTGACCCCGCTGATCATCACCCTCCTGCTCAGCGGTGTCTCTGGCGTAGTCGGGGTGGTGAGACTCTCACAAAGGGAGAACAATACGCTGGGAACTGCTTATGCTAGGAGCTGTGACTGCTTGTGTTAGTAACTGCTTATGCAAGGCTATAATAGAGCAATACATACTGTTTGCTTTTAAATATCATATGTTGGATGAAGTTTGTGCATAGGAACCTGATGAACTGGTTACGTTACTTTAAAAAATAAAACAAAGAAACCCAGTGATTTTTTTAAAGAAAAAAAATGCATAATTTTTCAGTTCAACTGCTTATGTTTAGATTTGGACTCCGAATCAACAGACATACGTTATTAGCCTTAGCATAAAACATACAATAGCACTAGACTTCCTGTGATGCCCATATCACTTATATGAAGTGATGGACTCATTAAACCTATTTGAAAGTGAGCAGTGTGTGACTTCATGAGTGACAGCCTCACTGCAAATAGATCCCATGGTGCAAAGGATGGGAGGGCAGATCTGTGCTATGTGTAGAAGGGTATTAAATAGAAAGTGGGTTTTGTGATATCCTTGACCAACTCAGATGGCTCAGTCTTTCGATTCACAGAGGAAATTAAAAGTTGATTCACATTGCTCCATTGCAGAGAAAGGTACTTGGGATGGAATATCTTCTCTCTTCTGCTTTCTTTGAGAATCCTTTTCTACTTTTTGGAAGCCAGTGTCATATGTTTCCCTTTGAAAAGGCACACAGGAATACACTTAGTTGGGCTGTGCCATAAAGGAATAGAAAGTTCTGATCTCAGTAGAGATCTCTCATCACTTATATATGGAACAAATATATGTTTATTTTCTATTGACTTATTAGGGTTGGGCTGGGCAACAGCCAGATCTGTCTACCCATAGTTTTCTGTCAGCCTGGAATGTGAAGCTGAAGGTTGTGCATAATCTTTCCATAGCATCCCACTAGGCAGTAGGTCTGGCAAAAGTAATTCAGGTTTTGTTTCGAGATTACTGCTCCAGCATATAGAGAAATGGTACTAATCTATAGAGAAATGGTACTAATCTGTCAAAACATTTCTACTTATATAATTGGTTTTTGTTTTTTCTTTTTAAATCCCTTCTGACATTGTTCTAGTAGAGATCATGTGTCTCCGTCCCTTGAGATTTTTCTTTTTACAGAAACAAATGTCATCAGGACACTGTTTGCAATTCCCCTTGGTGCCAAAGACAACTTCTGGGCATCAAAGTAATTTTCTTACACATGGATTAACATGACAGTGTGTTTCTGATGCCTTTGCTGTAGGTTTTAATGTGTGGTGGTTCTTTGTGTTGAGATGGTTGTCTCTTCACATTTGTACATCTAATTGTGACCTCACTGACAGCTTCTGGTTCTCTTGCTGTGATCAATACTGGATCACAGAATGGATGCAGCTTCTGATTTCCTCCATTCAGGATATTATCCCTGAAATTTCTAACAACTTTCAAATAAACAATGAATTCATTATTACACTAATCTGCTTTTCTGGTCTCAAGTGTAACATATTCATTTGAATATTCTTATAAACTTGAAAGGCAGCCAGCAGTTCTGTTTTCTGTCTTCAGCTCATTAGTGACCTTGCTTGTTTATAGCCACAATTTAATTCCCACGTAACTCGTTTACAGTGCAGGCTACTGTTAGTGCCCACACAGCTACTCAGGTTTGAATTGTATGTGGGGCGTGGCACCTAAGATTTAACACCATGATGTATAAATATATAGAATAGATTTCCTTAAGGCAAATGACTGAAAGCCTGCCCTTGTTACACTAATGACGACTAGAAAAATACTAATTGTCTTCTATCAGAGTAAAATTAAACATGGGAAAAAATAAGTGGGCACCACGCATACTACAGAGCTTTTATGTTTGAGGTCTGTTAGAACAAGTGAGGATTACATGTTACACATCCTTTGGACCTCTGCAAGTTTACAGGACCCAAGTAAGATGTTCACCTTTTAATTTGGCTGAAATGTATGATTTAGTTTGCATTTCTAGCTCTAGATTTTTAATCTGTGTCTCCTTGTTGATATAATGCAGGATAATAGATCAAACAGTTTTTTAATGGACTAAATCCATAAGCTTCTTACTGCTACCTGCTCCAGAGATAAGCAAGCTTATCTCTGCAGTAAATAACTGCAGGATGATACTACATGAGAAAAATCCAAGCGCATGTTATTCTTCCAGGCTGAGGTATGCACCGGTGAAGCAACGACATGTCAGTTTGGTTGTGTCACGAGTTCTGCCTGTATACTAATAGAGCTAACATTTGCTAATGGTAAATGTTTTGTATTATAAACTTAATAAATTCCTGTAAGCCTTGCTGTGAAATTAAGGTTGTCTGCAAGCAGCGTATATATCCAGAGCAAGAAGATGGAAACATCATGGAAGCTGCTGAACAACCATTTTCCATCTTGTAGAATGAGGAGTGCCCTCAGGGACATAAGTAGTCTCTTTTTGTAGTAGTAATGATTTACTGAACAAAAACTTTTTTTCACATCATCCTGTCTTTCTGCATTTTTGCAGATTTTTGCCTTGTCATCACTTCTAATTTGTGAGGCACAGATTTGAGAAGAAGTGGTACCCATGAGTTAGATTTTCTTGAAATTTAGCGCTGAAGTGTACAATATGAAGTCCTCAGAAATAGAATAATAGAATGGTTTGAATTGGAAGGGACCTTAAAGATCATCTTGTTTCAACCTCCTTGCCATGGGCATCTTCCCTTCTTTTTTGGTACAGAGCTCCCCCTGTGACTCTAACTTGCTTTATTGTGGGTGCTTTTCAAAAGGGCATATTGTCATCTCTATTTTTTTTTGTTTTCCTGACAATTCTTTTTCTCCCTTTAAGCAAGAAAATGAAGTATTGTCTTTTGGCCTGAGCCAAACCTCTAGCCTTAGTTTTCTTACCTTGAGTTACTAATTCTAACAAATGACAGTTGCTCTTCTGGTCAGTCTTGCCCTGGCCAGTTCATACAAGAAAGCAGAATAAATAAATTCTACACATTCCTATCAGGGTAGTAGGTAGAACAAATAAATTGTAAAGTTTCCTATTGCATGGTATTTTTGGCTCAATTTTCAGCAGATTACTTTAAAAAAAAACAAAACAAAACAAAAACAACAAAAAAAACCCAAAACCCTTGATTTTTGGTAGATTTGTAATAGTTGTACATTTTGTTTTCTGCGAATATGTAGGAATTAAAAGTCTGATGAAAAAGCAGATAATGTAAATTCATATTACCTACAGTATCATTAATGCCTACAGAAAACCTAAGTATTTGGCTTTAGAATCTGATTTTTGCAGACAAAGCAAGAGCTGTAGTAGAAAGGTCTGATCTGGGATAGCCTGCACACTGAAATGCCATGCATTATGCTGTCGTTATTTGCCTGTAGGAAAGCTGTGGAGTTCACTTAAAGGATGCATTCAAAGATACACAAGAGGGTGATACCAGAGTTCCTCAAAGGGGCGCTCGGAGTCTGCACACCTCATCCCTCTCTGTTCAGCTCCTGTAGAACTTCCCCAGTGTGTAAGGTGTCTCTGAGGTTACTCTTTATTTGAAGAACCTTAAAAAGAAATAGCTGTAGGGAAAAAAGTAATAAAATTAATTTGCAGTCCTAACTAGTCACTAATCCTTCTCATTTTCTGATATCTACTTGTAAAAGATGGAGTTCAGCTCCAAGGATCCAGGTTTGCAGCCTGGATGTGCGATAAGCTAAGAGCATTACTAGTGGCATGGCAGGTTGTGTTGAATGCTGTTACGGAGAATTTTTTAAATAGGATTTTGTGAAAAAGCTCTGCTCCCTTAAGTGATTTATTAGAACAGTAAAGCTAGTAGTTTGTTCAGATTCACTTTTCAGGCCACATTTCTGAATTCCACACTACCCAAGAACTCTGTATTTTGGTAGCTTTTGGCAGTGGGTAGTAATTGCTGTGCATTAATACCCCAAAGGTTTCATAAGTCCAACTGTGACCTGAAGCAGCAAAAAAAAAAAAAAAAAAAAAAAAAAAAAAAGAAAAAAAAGAATCTAATATAAGAGTTTTATCTTGTCTGCACTGAAAGGGAAAAAATATATATTAAAAAAAAAAAAAGAGCTGAGAGGTTATTCAGTGACTTAATCTGAAGTAACAGTGTCAATCTTTTTAATGAATTTCCTTACATTGATCATTTCAGCTCAAGTGTAATGTTGTTAAAATAAATTTGTTTTTTCTTCATAAAATACTTACGTGTTTCACTGTGGGAATAGAGTTTAAGGTAATTTCTTTGGTAGCATAAATAACTGAAGAGTTTCGGGGTTTCTGTGAATGGGTCTGTAAAAATCCATTGTTTTGTAAGAGTATAGTGAGGATGTGTAAAAACAATATGAAGGCAGTAGAGATGGAAAAATACAGTCCAGCTTTGTGCTATTCTGTATGTGTTCTATAAACATCTAGTAACAAAGAAAAGTATGTTCAGAGTGGTTTTATCATATGATACACCAGCATGCAAAGAAAAATTACTGTATTTATATGTAGGCTTATATGCAGAAATTCTAAACTTACATGCATCCCTAGTTTTGCTGAGGGTCACTTTCTATTTGTCCTGAGTTGTGCCCATCATGTTTATCAATCTTTGCTGTTACTCATTCATCATCCGGGATCGCAGAGAGCTGTGTGGGCAGCATGTGTAGTTTGTACATATTTGTGTGTCTGAAAGAGAGAGAGTGGCTTACTGGTAATTGCTGTTCTCTGAAAAGGTACAACAGTAGTAGGGTTCTTGCTAAACCCTCTCTGTTGAAAGGACTTACATAATTTTAGTTTCAGAGATGTTGGCAGTGGTGTTTACGCTGTCGTGTATCTGTGGAGTACCACACAGGGCGTGTTTGCCTTCACTTCCCCACGTACTCTGCGTGCATAGATTTACTGTGAGTTTGTCTTCAAAAGTTAAGTCAAAGTAATGAGTACCTTCGCTACGTGTCCCTTAGCACAAAGGCATCACAGTTTCTGGGGTTAAGCACCGAGAAATTGGCCTCTGCCCCTAACTCCTGGCACAGGCATTTGGACGCCGTCTTTTGTTTCGCTGGCGCGCGCGAGGGAGGCCAGTTAAACTGACCAAAGTTGCTTTATTTGGTCCCTTGGCACTGATGGAAGAATTTGAGCACCTGAATGACTGGTGAACTGAAGTGCAAAATAAATGTAGCAACTCTGCTACGTGTTAATCTTCTTGGGTATGATATATAGTTTGGGTAAGGATATATCTTTTAGAGGTACTTCAGCCTATATTTTTCTTAGGCGTTTAGGAGGAAGAAAGATGCAGAAGTAATTACAGGATAATTCCTGTAGAAAGGGGCTTTCGCTCTATGTATGACTAATGAATCTTTGTTTTACAATTTGGCTCAAAGATTCAATGGTTATTTCATAGTAATTATACCATTAGAAGTTCACAGAATGCAAGTTAATATTTTAGCATCAACTTGAGAATGTAAATAAGAAAATACAGCTTCATTCACTAACCAAGTGCCCTAACCAGTGTACTCATTTCCTGCTCTTTTGAGTCTTCTGCTTATACTGAGTTACATATCTGATTAATTTATCTTTATGTATATTTGATTCTTTTAGTTTATTCTGGAAACTTGCCTTATTTTCAGGCCTAGTTTTAGCGTTGCATAAGGTGTAGGATCTAAGATTTCAAACCTTAACTTTTAAAATAGGATTATCTGTTGTACTAAGGAGATTAATGGTTGACTTCAAATACAGTGTCAGAAATGGCTGGGAATCATATTTGTATGTGCTTGGAAATTGTGTCAGGATTACTTTGTGCAGAGACATAGAATGAGATTTTGTTTCATTTAAAGATTTCAAATAATACTTTTTCAAGGAAAGAAAATCTCATACGATTTGCGTTCTCTTTGTAAATAAATGGCAACTATGGGATTACTTACATGTATGAGCTAAAACTTGTGTTAGTACTTTACTTAATCGATGCCTAGAAAGGTAGCTTTTAAGCAAGAATCTATACTCTTGCAGGATAAATTCTGCAACCTAGTAGGTACCAAGCTGTGTAAGTTTGCCTCCCCAGCAGTCAGTACTTGCAACAAAAGCACTCTCCAGGCAACGTGTACATTTCACTCACTGTGGCCTTAAATATAGCTGGTACTGCTACTCCAATATGAAGAATTATTTTTATTATCTTTCTAACCTTAATTTGTCACCTGCAGAGTAACACTGAATATAGCTCACATCCTCAGATTCAGAAATAAATGCTGTGCAGCAGCTGTATACGGGAGGCTTGATTTTTACTTTCCTGGAGTTTTCAATGTCTTTAAAACTCTTGGAGTATGAAAAGAATGTTAGGGTTTTTTTATTCTAACAGCTTTTGATGTGCTTTTTGTCTGTGTAATTTGTCTTATTCAGGCTGTATTTTATGTATGATGTCTGTCTTCTGAGTTTTAGCTTTCAAAGTACTAATCTAAAATCTTTCTGCTCTGTTTTCAACCAAGAGCCACAAATGCTGCCTCCCCCACTCAACTGCAATTTACTGCTAAAGTGTGTGTGTCTCTGCTGCATTCACCTACACAGGTCTAAGTTATGGTGGTTAAACACACACCACACAGAGATAAAGCATGAGCTTGTCATTGCTCCTTTCTTGTTTGCATTCTTTCCTCTCTCTTTTTGGCCTACTGTCACCCCTACTTCACTGGCAGGAGGACTCTGTCCCAACAGAACTGTCCTCTTTAGGACGTCAGTGAAAGGCGCCTGGAATAAAGGGAGTGTGGAAGACCAGCATAGCTTGATGTGCGTATCGTTACCTGAGGGGTTAATCGTTGGTCACCTTACACGTATACCATCACTAACCAATAACGAGATCACGGACCCATGCCCATTGAGGGCAGCCTGCTGCATTTATAGGGAAATATTGCACAAAGGGGAAATATGTCTACAGTTGTGAAATAATATCCAAAGCCATAGTAGGTATGAAAGAAGCTGTGTTTACAAATAGTTTGGTTTTTAGCTTGCCTACCACTGCTGTCGCAAAAAGAGTCCTTTTTACCTCTGTTCTAAGGCCACGAAGAGCACTTTATTAATAGTTGGGTTGTTCAGAAAATAACCACAGCATGTTGATGACACCACAGCTGGGTTCATTCTGTTTTAACCCTTCAGAGTCTCCACTGTTTTGCTAACACCATTTTTACATGGTATGCTATTGAGACTATGGCGTCTGAGCTCAGATATCAGTACATGCCTTTTCCCTCTCTCTCATTCACTCATCTGTCCTGTGACATCCTTCTGTCCTGCTCCATGATACAGTGCTGTCTGCCTATTCTGCTTTCCAGCAGGATCTGATCAGGAGTCAGGGAAGGTGCTGCTGTCTCTCTCAGTGCACTCTACTGTCTGTCCATTTGGTGCTCCATTCAAAAATACGGTTTACTCAGTACTTTTTGGATATACTTTTAATTCTTATTTAAAATTTAAAAAAAAACACCTAAAATCTGTTATCTTAAATAACTGACAGATTTACCATAGTTAGTGAAGGGATACAAAGGAGTTTACTTGAGAATGGGTGTTTGCAGTAAGATGGAACCAAGCATCGGAAGGTGGTGTTTGACTAAAAGAACAGTTCCTAGATATGGAAAATGCAAGATGTAACTCTTGGACATTGATGGGAAAAAAGTTATTACTCCTTCTTTAATACTGCATAGGGCTTGTAAAGCTAACAACATTTTTCCTCCACACCGTTATGAGTTGGATGAGGAATTGGAATGTGTGCACATTAAACATTATGGAGAAGGGACTTAACTTGGAGCTCTGTACTGCTGGTAGAAATCCCAGGAGCAAGAGGTTACATCCTACCTCAACTCAGTGTTTTGTATATAGAATTTATAGTTCCCAGTGTTTTTTAGTAAATTAAATCAGGGAGTTGTTTGCTTTATTCACTCAATGGTAAACTGGCTTACTCCCTTCTCAGTTTTTTATTGCTGTCATTTATTGTGGATGGTTCTCCAGTGCTAAATGAAGTGAAAGCATAGTAAGTCTTCACAAAATCTAGTTTGTTTTCTCCTGCATCTGCCGAGTAAGACTGTCTAGAGCTGCTTTTATTACTGCTGGTTATACTTTTTTCTTTTTCTATTAAATAATTATTTGTGTTTAAGTAGGCTTTTGTTTTTGTTTTGATACAGTGTAATTTCCTCTTTCTGTGTAGAGAGGTCGTTAAAAAGGTAATTGAAATTAAATGATGGGTGAAGATGCAGAACACAGTGAATTGACTGCAGGCAATAGTGAGCAGAGATGTACTGTAAGATATCTGTGTGCTAAAGCAGGATCCAAAATGCCACATTCTCATGTAAGAATGTATTGGAACAGAGGAAAGGGGAAGAGATCCTGAGTTATAGCCCGTAATGAGCTGTTATTTGTAAGTTTTATCCTGTTGACTGGAGAACATTTTTCTTCTGGATGATTATTTACTACAGGATTCTCTCCTCTGGTATTTGCTCAAGTTAACTCTTGTTGAATCAGCCTTATTTGCTTGAAAACTGTCACATCTTATAAAACAGTACTTGAATAACAGAGTGGTAGGTTAGACAACACAAGATGTTTTGCTGGCAGCAGGTATTAGAAGACAACTCTTTCTGACATTACCAAGTTCAGTCTGAACAGCGATTGATCCATGTTTCTGACAGACCAGCTGACTGGTGTTTGAAATACCACTTGAAACAAGCTAGAGACTTTTTTTGTGTGTGTGCATAAAAAAGTTGGATATGCCTTGTATTCACACTGCACTGAAACGGAGACAAGAATGAGTAGGGCTTAGTTTGGCCTGCTGCACTGCAGGGCTTCGAATTTGGAAAGCAGACCAGCGCTCATCAGAATGATTTAATTTTGTTCCTGTAGTTCATTCTCCTTTCTCAAAAGCAATAGTCTGGAGCAACAAATTCTGGAAGAATATTGATCAATATTTAACAAATTGGCTACTGCTGTCAAAACCAAGTCCTTCACTAGGAAAGAAGAAATGGGCACATGGCTAGCGCAGTAGTGAAGGGACAAACTGATGGCTCTGGACAGTTATTTTACACAACGAAACCTCATCTTTAGCACCGTGCTTCCCCAGAGATCTGTGTATGATACAGACCAAGGCAATATGTGCTTTATCCTGTTTCATCAACATGTTGACATATTTCACAAAAATACACAGGGGAAGAAAGACTTTTCACCATTATTTTTCATTATGCTAGTGTTACAGGTAAGCAAACTCTTCTCAGTATAGTTGTAACCAGCAAAACTAAATTAGGCTTTGAAATTGAGAGGCATTTCTTCAGCATCTTAAGATATAATCAATGAGACAATTGGCACCTTAGTACCTTCATTGATCAAGAGTATTTAGTTTGGATCCATTACCTGAAGTTCTTTGCCCACAGTGGTCCTCAGCTATGGTGAATAAAGTTCAATTAACTGTGCTCTGCCCTCAGACACTGATTACAGTGTTCATCATCAGCAAAGTAGCGTAAGCAGAAAAGATGTTAAGGTCTTAGTGAGTTTCTGAAAGGGGCAGCTGGGTAAATGCTACCACTGTTGTAAAGAAAAGATTGTTGGCAGTTTCCATAAGGTAAGCACAGAGGCTGGATCTGTTGCCCAGTGCGTGCCAAAGCAGCGCTTCAGTTTGTCCTTAGAGCCCTTGATCTCAGTGATTTATCTGTATAACTATTTGTCTGTCCATCTGTACTTCTCTTGAGGAGTAAGCATGTTATTCTTCCTCCTGAAATAAGAAGTGATATGATATTATCGTAATAAAAGTCTTCGCTGTCATAGGAGACAGAAAACCAAGCTAAGAAATTGACTGTGATTTCAGTGCAGAGAGAAGCTGCGTCTCTTTGAGATACGTTGATCACTTGACGTACAATAAACTGGTGGGTTACACTTGCAGACGTGTTTAATACCCCATATATACTGATTGTCCATTAGGAACAGTAGCCAAGCATTCAAACTTACAGCCTAACAAGCATTTTCATGTCTAAGAGTAGATGGAAACAGGGAACTTTCATTAAATATCTGTGGAAACATATATTAGTGTTGCTCTGTAGTTTGGACATGAAGCTAAATGCGTTAAGTGCCTTTTAAATGAGAAAGTTATTTTGTTACCTCAGTTCTGATGCTTTATAAGGTCCGTAACCTCCCTAGTCTTTTGGTGTGAGTCTCATATGGAGCATTGAAAATAGAGGTGAACTTACAGGTGGAATGGTGAATGAATGTTTATAAACACCAAAGAGAAGCTGACAGAAAATCAAATATATGGACTCATTTATCTTGCTGCTGAAAACATGAACACCAGTGCTTCTATGTCCAGGATTAGTAAATAGGAGAAAAGCAAGCCTGTGTGCGCACACTCGTAGCGTATAACGCAAAAGGTGGAATTCATCACTGGCTCTGTGCCTTGTTGTGTGGAAGAATAAAAATGCATCAGCATCATTGTTTTACTATAGATAGTACACAATAGAAGGGCATAGAGAATAAAACCAAAAGCTTCCAGCAGACGGTTGATTTTTCCTGCACCCTACAATGTTTGTGTAATGTAAAATAATAATTGAAGTGATATAACTAACAAACAAGGTCAAGAAATTATTAAAATGTACAGGACATTAGAATAATAAGAATATTAAAATGTATTTTGAAGTATACACTTTACATGTAGGGAGACAGTAGTATAGCTGAAGTAGCAATACATTTAAACCCATTTCAAATCTGCCAGTAAGCATTTTCAACAATACCCCGATTTTAATGGTATAGGCTGTGCTTATTAATTGTTATCCTGCAATCCCTTTAAAATATATTATTGAAAAATGTATTCTAAGCATATTTTTGATAGAAAAATTAAAAGCGGGCCTCGTGTTTTTCTCAAAGTGTGTTTAAAAAAACCACATAACTCACATTTTAACTTTTCTGCAGGGATGCAGGAGAGACAATTGCAAAATTGATATAGCCAATATCTTGTTCCCTATACACAGTTCTTCACTACTGCTGAACCAAGTGCTGTGAAATACATCATTATACTGGTGCTTCTGTTGTTCCTCAGTCTGATATCTCACTTGTTTTACACGTGCTTTTTCAGTGTCATTCTGAATGACTTCTGACTCCCAAAAGCAGGATCTCTTATACCCCTCCTTTTAGTAAATGAATGCTCTGCTTCCTCAGAGAGCAGTAACAAAAAGACAATATATGCTTTCATCTGGATTTTTGATAACTCAATTCTGTAATGCCTGGCTTCATTTTCTTTCATTATGGTATTCATCAGCGCTGTGTGAAACTGCTCAAAATGTTTCTTTGGAGTTTTTTACCCAAAGAACTGTTTGCTATTTCATGCAATTTTGCCTTCCCTCAGATCCACTTTTCCATAAAATTTTACAAAATTGCCTTATTATTTTTTACTTCAAAAAATACAAAAATGGTAAAATCAAATGTTTTATCTTGGTTTGGAATGAACAAACGGTGGTTTAGTTCTACTGGAAAGGGACCATTCTACTGGTAACATACCAATTTAAATATAAAAAAACATAGCATTTCTTAATAACATGGGAGTTCCTTTGTATTCCTGTAAAAGAGTGAATATTTTTTGCCTCTTTAGGCAAATGTTGTGATGTTTTAGCATATGTTGAATCACTAGATGGTCACACTTTTTGCTCAATTTCGGAATGTCTAGTTCCACATATTTTATATAGGATACTAAATTGTAATGTAGGGTGGTCATATTTCAAGTCCAAGAAAGCACAAGGCTTATTTCCCACTTAAATGCCTTTCCAAGAAATCGTGCTATTAAATAATGAACATGCACCCATCACACGTTGCTGAGGAGCTCTGCACTATTTGTTTTCTGACTCCTTTGTTCAGCTCCATGTTATTCTCTTCTGGTTTCCTGTTAATTATTTTCTTTCTGTCCTGACAGTGAGGCAAGTCTTGTCAACATACCTGAAAAATGGTTTATTTTCTGCCAATTCTCACTGTCTGTAATACATCTTAACATTCTTCTTCTAGGCTTTGATGTCTCTCTGTGATGTAAAATCTTAGCCAAAAGTGCATGTAGGGTAAATCTCGGTCTAAAGTGATGACTTGAAGTATTTTATTTATCACATGCTAAAATCAATTTTGAACAGAAACAAAAGGGAAGATGGAATTAGGTCCAAGGAAATGGATTGATCAATTGAGCTATCTACCTTCATTATAAGGCTGAACCATCTCAGAGTTCAAACATTAAATCTAAGGTTATGAATAAACTGTCATTGTGGAAGAGGAGTCTGGAAACTTGGGCAGTCTTTGATCTGACTCTCTAAATCAGAACTGTACAGTATCAGTAGTTCTTACCAGGCACTTAGCCTATGATAATAATTTTTAATATTAAGGTCTTAGTGTTATCCTCAACGTGATGGATTTTAGGAGCATCCTTGTCCGAACTGTTTGATTAACACACTACCAGATATCAGGATGTGTCCGTTTTCTTTCAGATTCAATATATAGGCAAATGTAGTGTTAGATGACATCAGAGATTTTAACTGAAATATTGTAAATACATGTTATTTCAAAATATACCATAGATGAGTAGGATATGTGTTTTGAAATTACTTACAGGGCTTTACTATGTAAAATGACAAGGAGGATGTGAACTTTTTTTCTAGCAGTACAAGCTTCTGAAGAGACAAAATTTGCTGTGGATATTTAGTTACATTTACAAATTGTGTTGAGTCAGATCTACTGAAATAGATGGATGCAGTTCTACAGCAACATTTCCATCGATCAGAAGCTGAAAGATGATCTGGCTTATGGCTGTTCTTACATGTACAAGGTTTCTGAAAAGGGGAACTATTTATTGGAGTTGCATACTTCCCTATTCTGAGAACATAAGAGAAAAAGTACTCCAGGTAGAATAAGAACTGGATTTGACTTTTTCCCATCCTTTAACCATATTGGAGTTTTCTAGCATCGCCATGTAGTTCTTAATTCCCTTCAGTTCCAAGTCCTGCAGAGGCACGGTGAGCTGCTGGTAAGTCACAGAAGCTGCTCTAAGAGTCAGCCCGCTCCTTACAGATGGAGTAAATCTGAGAGCTGTTTATCCATCCCTAGTGTATGTTAACACAAGTTACCTTATTTTACATAAACATTTTGCTAGGGAGCAGTGAATGAGGCTGCTTATTTGCCTTTTTTGTTCACAGTGCAGTAGGTCAAGTAGATCCTTCTGGGTATTTACTGAATACCTGTACCTGGAGGACATTGAGAGAGCAGGGCATGCAGTAAGAATGGAGACTGTGAGATGCTGCTTTGGTAAGAGCAGGAAGCAGACGCACAAGTTAATGGGAATAAGAAAAGATACTTTACTGAAGGGGCTGGGCAAGGCTTGCTTACAATGTAGAAAAGCAGTGAAAAGGTCTTAAACGAAACAAGGCTGAAAAAAATCTACCCTGTTGTGACACTGAGAGAAAGGAGAGTTTTGTGTACAAGTCATTTTACCTTTCTTTTGCTTTTGAAATTGAAGTCAGAATAGCCTGTTAGGGTTGAGACTGTCAAAGGCCAACTCTTGCTTTATTCCTGCCGTTCTGCTATTCTGCTGTTCTGTTTTGAAGGTTTCGTGGAATCACAGACTGGTTGAGGTTGGAAGGGACCCCTAGACCCAAACCCCTGCTCAGAGCAGAGTCAGCTCGAGCAAGTTGCCAGGGCCACATCCAGTTTAGTTTTGAATGTCTGCAAGAATGGAGACTCCAAAACTCTTCTGGGCAAGCTGTTCCAGGCTTTGACCACCTTTACAGTGAAAAAGGGGGGTTTTGTGTGTATAAATGCAATTTCCTGTATTTCAGTTCATGCGTATGTTTTTTCATCTTTCTACTGGATGCCCCTAACAAGAGTCTGGCTCCCCAAGTTTTGTTTGGTGTTTTTTTTTGGTTTTTTTGGTTTTTTTTGTTTTTTTTTTTCCCCAGGCTGAAAAATCTTGTTTCTCTCAACTTCTCTTTGTATATCAGGCACTTCAGTCTTTTAATTATCTTTGTGGCCCTTTGCTGGCCTTGTTCCGTGTTTCTCTTGAACTGTGGAGCCAAGGAGTTCCAGATGTGTTTCACTAAGGGATCAGTAGAGGGGAAGGATCATCTCTCTCAACCTCTTCAAGTCCAGGATGCCATCAGACTTCTTTGTTGCAAGGACACGTTTCTGCCTCACGTTCAATTTGGCATTCACCCAGGACACAGCTCCTTCTCTGCAAAATTACTTTCCAGTCAGCCAGCCTGCAGCGTAGACTGGTGCCTTGAGTTATTCCTCCCCAAGAGCAAGAATTTGCTAAATGTCATGAGATTCTTGGTAGCCTATTTCTCTGGTCTCTCAAGGTGCCTCTGAATGGCAACACAACCCTCTGGTGTAGCAGCCTCTCCTGGCAGTTTTGTATCATCACCAGACTTCCTGAGGGTGCACTCTGTCCTATCATCCGTGTCATTAATGAAGATGTTGAGCATCACTGGACCCAGTATTGACCTCTTGAGTACTCCACTGGGTGACTGGCATCCAGGAGGGCTTTATGCTGCTGGTCACAAGCCTTTGAGCTCGGCAGTTCAGCCAGTTTTTAATAATCTCTCTGATGCCAACTGCTTTGCTCTTGTCTGTACTTAGGAAATAGGCTCTATGATAAAGGCTGTGTTGCAGAAAAATCAGATGCCTTCTGTGACCTAGGAAATAACTATCTAAAATCTTGAGTATCTAATTGGAATTATTTATCAATCATTCCCTTCTCTCATGAATGTATGTCATCTGCTGGTGGTGTTTGTTTATTGAAATGGATTCATTTTCCCCATGCAGTGTTGACATTTAAAACCAAGGACCAACACTTAAATGTCTGGCTTAAGCCAGCCTTAAATGTTTTTGCGATTTACTGCTGTATGTACAGCCTCTGTGCAAATTTGAGGCATTGTTAAGAGAAGTTTAAAAAGGAGACTGAGAACTGCAGTTCATTTAATTTCTACTTAAACTGTTATGTAATGAGTAAAGAGGAAAGGCCAGATGAAAGTCAAATGGCTGCTTTCTATGCTGTAAAAGCACACTTATGTACCATGCTTGGGTCTGCACTTCTTTTAGCATTTTCTTTTTTTCCCCATCTGTATTTTTTTTTTCTGTGGCACACAAGTACAGTGTGATTGCAGCAGTATTTTTGTTCCATTTAACCCTGAACACTTGCGTACTGCATGAGCAGTACCGGCAAGTTTTCTGCTCCATAGTTACACTTTGTGTCTCGCTGGGGCGACCATTACTGTGTTTTCTGGTGTACAAACTGCACATTTGTCTCTTGGAAAAGGATGCCTGTAACGTAGGCTGTGTTTTAAATCCGGAACGTACGCAGCATCAGCAGGTTCCCTGCCGACCCCGCTGTGCCTCTGGCAGTCGTGGAAGCAGCGGGAGCAACGGCAGCAGCAGGTCTGTGATTAACACAGGGCTGCATCTTTGCGCAAGAGCAAGTGGTGAATTTACAGACCTGGGAAATCTTAGCTGCTTACAGGCTGGCTCCAAAGTAGGCTAAGAATTGACTTGTCTGGCTTCCCGTCAAAAATGCTACTTAAAATTTATAAGTGCGATGGTCGTAACTGAAGGGGGGAGGAAACACGCTGTGCAGGCATGGAGAATTTGCAGAAGGCACTGGAAGTCGGTGTGTGGTGTGGAGCTAGAAGGCTGTCTTTAACCATGTGCTCTATGTGACAAGCCCTCTTAATAAACAACCACTTTATTGAGTCCCTTCAGAATTTTCATGGTACTTGCTACAGAAAAGTAGAATTTCATTTTTAGCTGAACCATAGAGATTTTGCAGCTTTCAGACATGACATAAAAATGAAAATAATGCCACTTACGTGCTTTTACAACATTAGGGGAAATAGGTTTCATAAGAAAGTAAGTAAAAGTGAAAAAAAGTTTTATCAGGCATTTTGCAAATATTGTCTCTCTTAATCATATCCCAGGCTCTGCTGCTCCAAACCCAAGTCTCCTTCAGTTGAAAATTGGGCTTCTACTGTTTTACCCTTAGTCTCATAGGGCAATCAGCATGGTGTTGTGAAAGACATACCTTAAACTGTGCTCAGACCAAAATACACATATTCAGTTTGTATTGGGTATGCTTATAGTTAGAAGTAAAATATACCAGTTGATTCTATTAAACTTCTGATTTAACATTTTAGTTAAATGTACTTTTATTGATAAATATACTTGTAACTTGCATTTTGGCAGATAGCCACAGTTAGCTTTGGCTGGTGTTCTTGAGGAAGAAAGGATTTGGTCATCAGTCTGTGCCTCTGCCTGTCAGCCTAACACTGGTTGTTTGGCCAGTTGTAAACAAAGTTAGGAGGGGAGTCGTTTCCAAGATAGAAAATCTCGTAAGTTTCTCAAACCTGAATGTGTGTTGTAGTGTAAATTCTGGAGAGGGCCTTATTGTCTCAGGCTGGAAGAATCTCAAATGTGCGCTGCATGAAGACTTGCAGGCCACAGCCTCACACGTTTTAAATGGACACTGATGTGCTGTCTTCAGGAGATCCCAGTAAAAGCTGGGAGTGGGTAGGGTCTTCTTAAAAGACTTCCAGCTTTAACAAAAGGCACATGGAATTGTCAGAGCCACCAATGGGCTAGAGAAAGGTGTGGGTGGGCAGGTGGGGGAAAGGATGCGGATTGGTTTTGGTTGGTTGTTTTTTGTATGAGGCGAGGAAAAGGACTGTGCCTTTACACTAAAGGGGAAAGATGGAAACTTAGCAGGCTGGGCAAGAAATTTGCATCAAGGGACATGAGGGGATGTGTTACTGAGGCTGATAAAAGAGTAGATAAGAAGCATGTCTTTGCTTTGTGATCTGTGCTGAAAGAGGACAAGGACAGAAGAATAACAGCGTAAAAAGCCTGTGAGATTCTCCTGATAATGTGTGAAGGGAGAGTGGTGTTAGGTATTGTGAGGGTGTCAAGGTGATTAATAGGATGGGGGCAGTTGGCACGGAATTAAACTGGTGTGAAAAATGAGAATGGCACGATACGCTTTCTGAAATAGAGCAGTGCATGTCCATTTTGCTTGTTGAATTGAGAAGATTTACCATTGATTCCCCCATTACATATTAGACACAAATATGTTCATATTAGGTTGTAAGAAGGTAAGATTAGAAAGACAATACAAACCCAAGTAATTCTAATATAACTTTCATTAGGAAAAAATTATTTTTATGAAGAGCATAGCGCCTCTGCTTCAGAACGCTGTCAAAGTTTTTCACTAGTAAAATGTTGGATGACTTAACTTGTAAAATCAAAAATTATGTTAAGCTTTTAGACTATGCTTGCCCTTAGGGCCCTTGTACTTATTTAATCCCCAAATTACCCATGATTGACACAAACTTGGCATTCTATCATTCTGTAGTTCAAAATTACAGATGTTGGAAATAGGGCTATTTACAGAGGAAGTGAATTGCCCATAATTTTGCAATTTCCTGCTTGGATATTACGAGTTTTATCACAGATTGTGTTCCATATCTGGGCCTTGGCAGGTACAAGTGCGAGGCTGGAATAACTGTGGTTGCTAGGAGCTGCTGTTACAAAAGTGGATGAAAGGACTTTTTATGCCATCATCACAACCCAATTAAGCTTTTTAATGCTTTACTTCTAAGAAATCACGCTTGGTTTCTTAGTAAGTCAAATAAATCTTTGGCCCTTGGACAAGCCATACTTTTGATTGCAGAATCACTGTGATTAAATGCTGCTTTTACCAGTGAGAGACAGGCACACATGTACGCATTTTTTTGCATCTACTTTGCCATAGCTTTTCTATGGAGGCTATTGCTCCTTTAAAGGAAAAGAATGGAAAGAGTTTTGGGTTTATGTGCAGTTGGCAGAGCCAAGGGAAGTAGTGGAGCACTGCACAGCCGGGACAGGTGCCTGGCACTAAATTACATGGGACCTCCTGAGCCAGATCGCTGGGGATGAGCAAGACCGTTGAGCCTTAAACCAGTCCTCTCCAGCAGCGTACACAAGTTGCCTTGCGACATTATTCTCTTCCTGTTTACTCATCCCTGGTTGTTGTTGATTGTGATGAAATAATTCTTGAAATAGAATTTGTGCATGCTTTATATCTACGGGCAATGGAAAACAGCAACAAGCAGCTCAAAGTGCTAAAGCTTTGTCTGGGCTGTTCCTGTCTCATGCTTTGTTTCCTTTTTACTGATTCTGTAGTTCTTTGAATGGTTTTAATGTCCTGCACGTGAACAAATCTGGCCTAGCAGCACAACTTCTCTTGTTTCAACAGAAGGTGCATTAATGAGGACCCATTCCTAAATCTTTTTTTAATTTTGTGTGCATTTTAGGAACATTCCATTTTGCACTTGAAAACAAAGATTCATAAGACCTGTGACTACGTTGTTTGTATTCTTAGTATGCCTGTGCTGCCTTCTTATGTGCTTG
>WHYT01017769.1:184682-199475 GCA_009806455.1 Tetrax tetrax
ACCAAGATTAAAAAAAAAAAAAAAATAAATAAAAAAATAATAAAAAAATAAATCTGTTCTGAAAGAGCAAATAACCAACAGTTTTAAAGTGCAGTTGTGATGGCAGTGATTTGGGTAACATTCACTGTTTTGCTAGTGGCTTCATTTAATTTCAAGTCGTAGATACTGTATTTTACTTCCTATTCTGCAAAATATTGTTTACAGTCTTTTGTGGGGCATTGATATGGATAAATGGATTCAAAACTGCAAACTGTTCACTAGGAAAGCTTATAGAGAACCAGAAAATAAATACTACTATAAGAAGAAATCTATTCTGAAAAATGAATCCAGAGTACCTGGACTGGTAAGATGTATTTACTGCTGGTTTAACTGTATTTAGAGCAAAGTATTGACTCATTCTTTGAAGATGATGATTCTGTTCTATCTGAAGAAAAACTCTCAACATATTTCATTCTTCCTTGGGTAATACTGAAGAATACATTAAATTCACACTAGTTGGAAGCTGAAAGTTGGTTAAAAATAAATCTTGAGGGATGTTCTTTTCTAAGGATGTGATGATTTCTTTTTTATTTTTTTTATTTTTTTTATTTTTTTTTTCCCTTGGAAAGTCTACACCTACTTATAGTCAAGACTAAGTGTCTCTATGTGTTACACAGAAAATTATCTTTTAATGATTTTCCTACTTCAGGACCTATTTGGTGGCTGTTTTGAGATAGAAAGCTAGGCTGGCAGAGAGTCCTATAAAGCAATTTTCTTGAGGCATTAAAATGCATCCTAGCAATAATTATTTGAAAATCTAAGAGGAAACATTTCTCTGGTGTAAAGATCTATAATGCCTAGAGGGTGGAAGTTGACTCCAAGCAGATGTATTCATGTCCATCCATCCTGTCAAGTCAGTAGTGGGCTGTTGGACATGAACAGTTCTCATTCTTTTTGTACCCAATTCATAGCAGGAAAACCACACCAAAAATACTCCCTGAAAGAAAGTGTCATATAATTTATGATGATTGGCAACTTCTTATCTCCACAGTACATTTTGGCTATGAAGGTTATGCATAGTTTAAATTTTGTTCCTTCTACATTAACATTTCCTTTCCTTTTTTTTTTTAGGAGATTAAAAACACCTATCTCTTTCATTTTCAGAGCCATAATGTGCTTGAGTTCTTATTCTGAGCAGGATAGACTTGTTGCAGGAGAAAATGAGTAATCTGAGTCTGTCAGCTGTGACTACTTTATATCCCATGTGTTTTTCACCTGGTTTTGCTTCTTCATTAGCACCTTTCACTTATGTCAGCTAGAGCTGATTGAAAACTAATGGTGAGGTTCAGCTGCTAAGTTAATGCTGACAGAACAAAATCATTTTGGAGTAGGCAAGTAAATTCCTCTGTAATCTGATTTGGTACTCTTGGTACAAGAGACACTGTTTCTATTCTTGCAGAACTCTGTGGTTTGAATATGAAATACTGTAAGAAGTCGGGCTCTTCTGAAGAGTCAACTAAATCCTCAACTAAACTACATAGCTCGTTATTTCTATTTACTGCTTTTCCATCAGCAACCACAAGAAATATTGTGGAAAGAAAGCTTCACAAGGTTATAAACAACAAGAGAGGGACTTGAATAATTCAGGCAAGCTGTATGAAATAATTGGATGCCATGCACTGTGTATGATCAGCCACTCTGGTTCTTTTCCTTGTTGTCAGCCTTTTGATCCTTTGCCTGCCATCAGGCAAAGGAGTGGCAGATACAGAAAACTAGGTAGCTGGTGCGGAGAGGAATGAGATGACAAATCAAACACCGTATCAAAAGAACTACCAAAACCCAACAAAATCAAGGTGTGACTGCTTAATTTATCATACAAAGAACCTGAGACCAAATAGCTCCAGTGGGAATGGTTGGTTTTCCCCTCCCCCTGTATTTTTAAACTATTTTTCTGATCCTTTTTCTCATTTCAAGAGCTTTCATTTGTTTGGGTTGGTTTCTTTGTTTTTGTTTTTAAGAAAGAAAGGCAGTTGCTTATTAAAGCTTCACTTCCTAGCAGGGAGTGAGGCTGTCAGGTCACTGTGATCATCCTCTCACTGACAGGAGACAATAATATGTCTGTATGATGAGTATTTTCCACATCCACTGCAAGACTGTAAGAGATCTTTTATGTGCTCGCACGCTTCCTATATGCTCCCACCACATAGCCTTTTATGAGAGCCCTAAAAAAGGTAGCACTTTATAAAGAGTTGGGGATTAGTTCTGGTTTCTTACTTTTAGGTCTCAGCGAGTGATCTGCAGCCATTGCACAAAAACCTGACATGAAATACTGTGTTCTGCAATAAACGTGAGAGCGAGTATGTCCAGAAGGCATTAGCTCATATATTTTCGCAACGCTCTCCTTTATAGAAAGTTATTAGAAGAATTTTAAACATGTCAGAATTAGAAAATGTCGTGCAGGGAAGGACTGAGCACCTGTATTCCAGTTCTCAGGTTTAGTAGGACCTGGAGGCACAGAACTGCTGTTTCCAGAGTTCGTGTGTCTCTGTGACTTGGAACCAATTGCGGTGATGTTTATGGAGAAGAGAGAGCGTTAGAAGTCATGACAGGGAGACTGAGATTGGCCATAAAGTTATGAGCAAAACAAAAGAAGGTCTAGGAACCCTCTTTATAAATACGAACTGTAAATAGTAGGACTTCTGTCTGAGCAACATTATCCATTTCACCTTTAATCATCCTGTTGTCACTGCAAGTTTAAACATTAAACAAAATTACTATTTCTGAAATACAATGGCTATAATACACAGATTTTTATGATCAACCTTAGTACTTCTTTTAAAGTATTTTAAAGGAAAGTCATTGCATGAATAATGACATTGTAAAACTGGAGATGTAGTTCCAGTCTTTATTGTGCCTCAGCAATTTCCATTTTAAATATGTTTAAGTTAGCATATTAAAAAAAATTATTTTTCTGAAGTAAAATATTTCAAATTTTAATTTAATTGTGAATAAAGTTGCTGTCCTTAAAGATTTTGCAGACCAGATGCTGATGTCTGGAATACTTGTGTAATACTTTTGCCTTTAATATTTTCTGCAGTGTTCTGAGACTCTCATGACAGGATGTTCTTGGTGATACCCAAGACAGAAGAGAGTGCAGATCTGTACAATTCTAGGTAGTGTGGATTCCCTAGCCTGAATTAGGCCCAAAGCATACCTGCATCTCGTTCAGCCCTAGATCTTGCAATCTGTACGTCAGGTAATCCCTTGATGGGAGCAGTCACAAATGGCTGCATTGTATTCAGCATGAAAGAGATCTTTAGATGTTCCCCACATAGCCTGACAGTTGATAAAGCTAGGAAAGTTAAAAAAAAAAAAAAGAAAAAGAAAAAAAATATATATATACACACACAAAGCCAAAAACCTATATATATATAGGAAATTTTCATTCCAAAAATAGGAAATCATGACATGTATTGAATAAATTATACGATTACTGCCTTGGTATATTGCTGATAGATTGGTAAAACCAGTTTGCTGGCTCAGACTCTTGAAAATCTAGCTGCTTCTGTTTTTTCTTTAAAATGGCATGATGGCTTGGAGATAAGCTGCACGTGTGTCTTGTTCCCTAGTTTCTCCACTGAAGATGCTTTCCAAGAGATAGGTCTCTAACAGCATTAAATTCTGTTATTCCCAGGCAGAACTGGGACCATAAACTGCAGGTTTCTTTATTTCCATGAGAGTTTGGCAGATCTGGATTAGTCACTGCCTTCTCTTCGCTATCGGTCCCTTACAGCCTCTTGCCTGTGTGAATCTGGCTGTGCCCAGCTCTGTTAAACCTATCTTGGGGTGGAATTCCGAGATTAATTATTACAAGAATAATCTTAGATTAGAATAATAATGTTTCTGCTCACTGGTCATACTACATTTGTCTGTGATCTGTAGCAGGAAGATGCCGTGTTGCAGTCTCTGCTTCCTGCCCATTTCTCCATCAGCTACCTGCTGGCAGCTGACTTCCCTGTTCTTAGGGCAGGGATTTCCAGCAATTCACCGGCATCTTGGTTTTAGATCCCAGCCTGGGAGTTCCAGTTTCACTAGCCGTGGCTGGAGGCAGGGATCTCATGGATACCTAGTCATTGTTCATACAAAGGCCTCTCAGGTGTTTCTTTGGAAGGCCTCCTTTCATCATTATTTTGTTCCTCGTTTTGCCTCATGCAGCACTATTCTTTCTGATACCATTCCGCATAGATAGCATGCTTTTAAGAGATTGAGTGAGAAACTGCTAGCATTCATTTAAAATAAGTCTTTGTTTTCCGGTGTTAGTAGCATTTTTAGTATAGAATCCAGAAAGCCACTCTGAATTGTTGAATATGTTATAAATGAACCCAAGCCCCCAGACAGGATCCCCGTTAAAGTGTCCCGTTTATTGAACAGAGGCAGGCGAGCAGCGCTGGGCGCTGGGCAGTCTCCGCCCGCAGCCGCCCCCGTTTCTCAGCTGCGCCATTGATCAGCGCTCCGCTCTCCCCGCGCCGCGCCCGGCTCCTTTTTGGCGCTCACAGCCTGCATTCCATTGGTCACTCGCACCGGTCGTGGCAGGTGCTGATTGGCTGAGAGCGTGTCACTAGCCGCTACACGGGTGTTCATTGGCTAGGAGCACCGGAGCGGGCGGTCCCACACTTGGAGTTGTTGAGGGGCCCGCGGTCACCAGCCCCAGCCCGGTTTCCCGCCTTTTGTTCGCTCCGTTGTCAAGTGTCCTTCGTGTGCGAACGGCGCTGTTAAGCAGGTAAAATCCTTAATTATGTCAAATTACTAAGGCAGGAATGAATCCTGCCAAACTCATTTTAATAACTTAAAGGTATTTGGGAGGTTTATTTATAACTTTAAACAAAACTTATACGTTACCTATACAGTTTCAAAATACAGAACTGTGTACCTATCACCAGTGCCACAGCTGGGAAGCTTTTTTTTACCCCACTTACAGAACATGGTTTGTAGACTTAAAAGTTGACATAGTGGATAATTGGGAAATCAAAACTTGTCAAAAATGGTAAGTGTTTTAATAGCTTTCCTTTGGTTATCATCTCATTTATCAGACCTGTAACACCCAATTTCTCCAGGGTTACTTGGCTGCGTATCTCTGTACAATTATGGCTGGTTAAGTAGTTGCAATGTGCTAAGTGAGCTATCATAGTGTCTGGATAAGTGATTTTGACAGTCGTAACGTACTAATTATGTAACAACACTGGGAGGATGATGAGGGTTGTTGCTGGGGTTTTTGCCAGTTGAGGCTGCCTATTTTTCATTAACCATGAAACTGTTTTTAATGCATTTTGGACTATTTGAAGTTTTTTATTCATGAGGTAATTAATCCCTGGTGAGACTGGGGATGGATTTCCCACAGGAAGAGCAATTTAACCTGTGAGAAACTGGTTCAAGTGCAATTTTTTTTCAAAAAAAAAAAAAAATAAATTCCCAAGTTGCAAACAGAGCTCTGTACTAAGGGAGGAGTAGCTGAGTTTTTGAGAAGTGCATCGTTTGTTGTGTTTCACTGTTTTCCTATGTATTCAGTTTACAAACAAATCCTAAGCTTTTCCTGTTAAATCTATAAACTGTGTAAGCCTGGTCTTACAGAGACAAAACATTTTATCTAAAGATTTACTGGGAACAAAGATTCCTTGGGCTCTCACCGACAACTGTTTGATCCCTCTGTCTTCAAACCATGCCCTCAACAATACTTGTACAATTGTGTTTTGCTCAAATATGATTGTGACAGATGGCCTGGTCTTTGGGCTTTGTAACCACCTGCAGCTTCCAGTGAAGTCCAGAGGATCTGCATTTACTCAGTGTATCTGGAAACCAGACTTTTAGTAAAGAAGTGTGTTGATTATGGGCAAGAAGCAGCATGATACAGTTCACTCAGTTTTAGTTAGGTGCTGCAAAGCTCATAGGAGAAAAACCGAACGGAGTTACTTGTGTTGTGAGAGCAAGCAGGTATGGCTTTTCAGTAAAGAGAGCAAACCAGTGCAGATAACACTGCCATTGTTGGTCATTTCTAGAAGACAACTTTGCACTATATGCATGGAGGGAAAATACCAGTTTTTAAATGAAATCAAAATGTTCCAAAAGACATAGACATTATCATGACAGAGCTAACTGAGAAGCTTTTTTTAAGCAAATACTCTGACAAGCAGTTAGTCAGAGCTCCTTCCAGAAAACCATTTTTCACCCAAAATTCAAATCTGTAAATGCTGACACAGCGTTTTCTTCCGAGGCTAGAGACAAGCATTCACCAAGTAGTACTGCCGCAGCCCATCACGTTCGGTTTGTCCAGTTGTGATGGTGTAAATGCAACTGCGGCTAATTAGTGTCTAGTATTAACCACATAAATGACTTTGAATTAACATTGCATCTTGATAACATACTTTGTGTTTCCTACTAGGTATATTCAAATTAATATTACCGTTTACTTCAGAAACTGCAAACATAATTTGTTTCTTTACATTGTTGAGGTGCAGTTAAATAGAAACTCTAGATGTTTATTTGCACTTTCTAAATTGCAAAAATGATTTATTATGGTGCAATTTTCATGGTGTTATGTTTTTATTGCTTTATATTATACATGTTGGGTTTTAATATTGCATCCTACATTCCATTAATTTCAAATTAAACATTAAATTGCAATGAAAGTTCAGTAATAACTCCTAAAGCGTAAAAAATAAGCTTTGGTCTTCACTTTCTAGAATAGAAGTGGGGATGGAATACAGACTAAGTAGAAAAATAATCTTTTCTTTCAGCAAAATCTGTGGTATTTTCCATAAAAACATCTGGTGACAGAGAGATCTGTGTTCATTTCTGTACTATGAGGTTTAGTCGTATTGTGTTGCAGTTAACCAAGGATAATTCAGCGTTTCACAATTACGGATTTTACCAGTACTCAGCAAGGGATTGCATTTTGCCATTGAAATCAATGTAAATTTTGTACCATTAAGAACCCAGGTTGTATTTTTCATTTCAACTCTAATTTCAGGTTTTTGGTTTTATTTAAATTTGGTATCTCATTTGCTCAAAAAACAGATGCAGGAACATCTTTGGGAGTTCACACTGTAAAACATTTAAAGGGTTGGCTCTGCAAAGACTTATGTCTATAATTAAATTATCTCTCAAAACTCCCACAGAAGTCTTAACTCTTAGGGATGCATAATATTTATTTTAAAGGAGTACATAATAAATCCAGGGATATTTTGAAGTAGAGATTAAATTGAAATATCTGGCCATAGTGTGGTTTGCTGTATGTTGAAATCTATTGAATTCAGTCCAGATTTAGTCATTCCTGAGTGCACGGGCATCAGGACTTCAGTTTTCCTTGAACAGTGACTTATTCAGATGCTGATTTCAGGGAGTAACCTCTGTTTCATCCCCAGACACTGAAATGTTTACAAGTTCATGTGTGTTTTGAGTACAAGAGATATAGTGATTCCTAGAAAATGCAAAGTCCTAGGAAGTAGGAGTTAAATCCAAGGATGAAATCCCAGGTCCGTTATAATCTATGACAAGTGCTACGTGTTTTTAGAATGGCTAGCATTCCCAGTCTCTTACGTGTACGATGAAGCAAGGAAGTGTAATTTTCCTAAAAGGTTAAGGAGGGGAAAAAAAAAGACACAAAATGCAGCTAAGTATTACGGTAAGAAAGCTCTGAGCCTAACGTAGCCAGAAATGGGCAGCAGAGAGGGAGCAGAAATCAAAGAGAAGAGAGAAAAGCCATTAAATATTTATAATGGAGCTGGTAAAATATGATTTATCAAAAATACAATTTTACTGAAGTAGAAGTATTTTGTGGATGTTTTGATAGTTCTGCCATTTCTGCAGTGCTGTTGGGGTTTTTGAGAGGACTGAAGTCAAAATCTGCCCTTTCTCTGAAAACAGCTATTTTGGTGCAGCTCGGTTTCATCAAAAGTTTCGAATAATTTTCAATTTCACATTGGGGAAAAAAGCTAGCATCATCTTCAGAGTGGCTGAACAATACTTTTTATGCTCTCTGTGTAGCTCCTGCTCAAGAGGAAATATGAGGGCAACAGATGTGATAAAATCTAAGGGAGATAGGAAATACGTGGGGGTTTTCAGTATGTTAGATGATGAAGCAGCACAAACCCCAGCATGCTGAGCTCATTGTGGCTTTGAATGTACAGTTTAAAAAACAAACTGCCTTACGTTACTGAATAATTAATATCCATAGTAGATAATATTTAAGATTGTACAATTTAAGATTGTAAAATCTTAAAAGGAACAGAGCCCCTGTTTTACTGTGGCATTCTTAATGGTTGTTATGTATCTTTAGGCTCCATGTGGATGCAGTTTGTATATCCTGTATAGTTATTTTCACGGAATCATAGAAAGGTTAGGGTTGGAAGGGACTTTAAAGACCATTTAGTTACAACCCCCTGACCTCGGCAGGGACACCTTCCACCAGACCAGGTTGCTCAGAGCCCCATCCAGCCTGGCCTTGAACACTTCCAGGGATGGAGCATCCACAGCTTCTCTGGGCAACCTGTGCCAGCCTCACCACCTTATAGTGAAGAATTTCTTCCCTATATCCAATCTAAGCTCACACAGCTGAGGTTCTCACACCTCTAATGTGTAAAATACTATGCATGAGCAGGCTGAGGCAGTCCTACACAAAGTTGTGATGGGGAGTGTCTCTGATTTCTGTGCCTAAAAAACAGGCTTTCTCATGAGCTGCGTGTGGTGACAATTCCCTACAAACCTTTTCTGCATAAAACCACAGCCATTTATGAACTGAACTGTGGTCAGTGGCTGGAGCCATTTGATGACATCAGTGATGGTGGAGGGAGCAACCATATGCTTAAGAACAGCACAGTATGAAATGGCACCATACTTATATGTATAAAGGCATGTTAGTACATAAACTATGCAGGAAAAAAAAGAGAGAACATCATTGTAAGGCTCAGAGGAGTAAGATAAGCTGAATATATTTTTTTAGAAATAATTATAGCAATTCTGAGTGTCCACACAAATTAGAGTCCAAACGATCTCCTAGTGAGAGATCCACATCTACCTTTTCTTTTGATGAATGTATTATCTTCATTATGTGATCTCTATTCTGATAAGAGGCCAGATGCTATATTTTTCATTTTTGATAATGCTTTGTAATAGAAGCATTTGTGTCCAAAGTAACTCATCATGCCTCGAGAACCAGTCCAAATTATGACTTTACACTTGGAACTGAATATTTCAGGTTATTTAAAGACAGACAAGTGGAAGTGAAAATAAATGAAAAAAAGCTATGATGAGGAGGAACCATATGGCACTCTTGTAACAATTAAACTCGGTGCTCGACTTTACTGCATGTCTGCAGGACGCACAGATTAAACCCTTGTGCCCAGGCTCCATGCCAAGATTGAATTAATGTTCCTAAGCTTTTTATTTAATCTGCTTCTGTAAGAAGAGGCCATAGCAGAGTAATAGTAAACAGAGTGAAAACTTGGGAATGCGTAAGCACTTCACCTCCTTCCTCACCTCTCGCTCCCTGTATTCTCTCACATGTGTTTTTATGGGCATGAGGTGAAACAGTCCTGAGTTGCCTAACGTGCCTCTGACATATTTTACTGTGCACACTAACAAGAGTTTAGGAGCATAATTTCCACTTTACCTCACTTCATAGGCTGCCAAAGCTGTGAAAATGACACAATTGTCCAGAGCTATTTTTCATTGCACCTCTCTAATGCTTTTTTTTTGGCAAACCTCTGATGTCTGCATGCAAGTTTTGGAGAAAATTCTCATAAAAATTCAATTTCAAGCACACCACCATGCTAGTTGATGGCTAGAAACCCACTTGGTTTCTAAGTTAGAGCTGCTGGCACCCAACTCTCTGCAGATTCCCATTTGCACTATCACCTCAAATGCCCACCCATTGCTTTCAAGTGATTCTGTACTACTTTTTAATGGCCTTCATTAAGCTGATCTTTCAAATTACAAAGCTTAGGAAAAAAAAAGGGTGAATGGCTATCTCAAAATATTGGCATGCTGGAAGAAGGACACGGGTCTGTTGATAACCAGTAGGCAATCCTTTATTTCTGCCTCACTTTTCTGTAGAGCCCAATAATAATTTCTGTTTTGGTCTGCGTATTTGGAATGATTTATGGTTACTATTTTTGCAAGACAGCCCTAGCTCCTAGTACTTGCCTCTCCTTTGATTTGTGTGGTCAAGACCACTGCTTATATGATGTCCTAGCTAGTCCGAAGTTCCTGGTATAGTTCTCAAGTTAAAGCTGTCTGATGCCTTTGAGTAAAAAGATGCAGAAAAATTAATTGATAATTTGCTGTGTGCTTTGAAATAGCCAACTGTACCACAAAACAATACATTTTAAACTATTCAGGGGAATAATTTTAATAAATGCAACATTTTCCAAGCTTCTTCATCTCAGAATTTGTCTGCCTTGAGACAGGGCTCCAGGGAAAGTGGTTTTAATTAAAAAGTAAGTTTTTGTCAGTCTGCTGAGTCCTCAGAAGACCAAACAGCAGCTGATTTTCTAATCTGAGTGTCACATGGTACTGTTCATTTTCTTATTTATCTCTGTATATCTCACAAGGGAGCCAAATCTAGCAGTGCACCTATCCTCCTGCAGAAAATATTTGTGTTAGGTTTGCTTACCAGACTTGTAGGAACTCTGTAATCAATACATATTTGCTAGCCAACATTCCTAATCCTAGGTTCTTAATTTGAAATTCTAGTCACGTTTTACATCATTAGCTACTTATGCATTTTATTAGCATTTGTCCTCTAACAGCTCAGCAATACTTAGTGGCTAGAAATTATTGCAACTGTTTGTATTAACCTTTTTAATTTTACATGCAGAGGCCTCTGAGTCTCCTTATAAAAATGGATTCACTTTTTTTCAAAGGATATACACACTAAAATGGGTCTGTACCTCGCTAGGCAAGTTATCTCCTATTTTGCTCAGTGTAGACCTCACTAATCTAGAGGTGAAATAGCTCCATGATCCATCTTTCAGAGACAGATGTGGCATTAGGGCAGTGGTGGCATCTGGGCTTCTGCGTTTACTGAAAGATGACGATCTGAAGCAAAGTGATGCTAGCTGTGCTGTGGCAGCAGGAAATCTGCAGTCACTGATTGCAAATGTTGCAGCCTCCAGTGAACACTGATCACACAATGCAGGTAGCGAGGCTGAAGATGTGACCTGTAGATGTGTTTGGGATTGGTATTGACACATGTGAAAAAGGAGATCGAAAACGACCCAATTGGGAACAGAGTCATTATGCTCCACTTAGCTCCCAGAGGATGAAGTTCCTTTTATTAATGTGGTTTTTTGCAGGTTTAGCTGTGCAGTTGCAGGATTATTGTTCAGATCGTTCTTGATGACGTGGTATTCTAGAAAATGGCAAGGCAAGTATTTCTCAGTAACAATCATATAATGGTTCAAGAGACTGTGCTCTGCCTTGCAGCGTTTAACTAAACAGGGCAGCTGTTTCTGTGTGGAGCGCGTGTTTGTGTGATACTCAGGTGCCCCGCTGAATCCACAGGGTATTTGCAAACGTGAAACGCGAAGGTAACAAAAGCCTTCCGTTACTGCACATGAGCGTTATCCGTTATAATAGTATACTTTTCCGTACTGTTCTGAACATCATACCTTTTTGTTTTCTTTCTCTGTTGAGTAGTACAGATTTCAGAAGCAAGAAAATATTAAATGTTTGAGGTTATTTACAATAGAGTGTTAATTTGATATCTGGTTGATGGGAGGAACAAATAATATTTTATATTTCTATGCTTTTAGAATAGAGGGTGTTTGAGAATTGTGTAATCATTAGTTAATTAAGCAAATCTTTATGCGCACAGGTCTTTATCTCCTTGTTATGTATTTTTCTGATCCGCATCAATGTTTATTGCAGTTTTCAAATAAACTCAATACTCCGTTCTCAATACTTCAGCCAGAGTGCAAGAATCTCTTGTGTAGATCTGGGTGCAGTGTGGTGCGTTACGCAGCTAAGCAGTGGTGGTCTAATTTCCAACAGAGCAACCTGGTCATGTATCTCCCTATAATCAGAGCACATCCATTAAAATTACACTTTTTAAACAAGCTTATTTAAGCAAAATGGTAGAGTAGGTTGTTCAGGTGCTTTGTTGCTGTGAGTGCCTTCATGATTTCCCTGGGAAACTTGTCGTGGGGCCAGAAGGAAACGCAGAGATGACTGCTGGTTATACGCTGCCCACAGAACTATCTTTTTATCCTGAGCAATTGGTCCCTGCTTCTGCAGAAGCATGAAGTCTGGCTCATCTGGTTGGAGCTTATGGCAACAATCACTTGAAGTGCGAGTGCAGTTTCCTCCACTTCCCAGTTTCAAATCTGAAGGAAGAGAATAGAAAGGGGAGCTGTGGATTTATGCTTTTGCTTTGCAGAGCTTGTTGCTCATAAAATTAGAGATGAGGTAATAATAATTGTTGTATTTTATTAAGATATGAACACCTCCCTCTGTTTATGTATTGCCTCCTAGATTTTAGTGCTTCAGTATGAGTTTAATAGCACTGACTTCAGTGAGCTGGAAAAGCATATACAGTAGTTACTGCCTTAATTTTTTTCTGTCCTTACAGATATTTTTCATCTCATTATTCTTTCGCTTCCTTTCCCCAAACAACTACTCTTTTCTCCCTTAATATGTAAACTTCTATGTTCTGTAATTATTTAAACAGTAGCTGCAGCTTACGATAGAAAAACTTGTCAAAGCAGTAAACCTTCCTAGTAGCAATGAGAGACTCAAAAAATTGGCAGCTCTGCGGTGCAGGAGGTATTTGCAGGTTTCCAGCAGAGAAACTTGTGTACAGTTGTTATCCTGGAAGGCTGGATTAAAAAAAAAAAAAAACAAAGAGAAACAGCCCCTAAACAAACTTATTGAAAAACCCATCATTGACTGCACGTAGTGGGTCTGTGCCGCAGAGATCAAGTTTAATAACAGTCCTAATGGCATTGCTTGTTTGCAGGTCAGCGTCCCACTGCCAACAGAGGTCTTGGATGATGGATGCTCAAAGAACAGCGTGCCTGTGTTTGGGCGTCCATCTATACGTAGAGAGAGCACACGGAAAGGGTTAAAGATTCAGATTTGATTCAGACTAAAAGTACTTCAGTTTTGTTGACAAGTGGTTTAACCTTTAGTTATAGCGAGAGGAAGGTTATAGCCACAAACAAACTTTTATTTTATAAAATTTTTGGAGGCCTAGTTGTGTCATGTAGTATAGGAAGGAGACTCGTTGCTAATGGTGGTCAGATACCTCTGTTATGACATCATGGATCCACGTAGCTGAATCATGTTCTTGAATAACACACATAAGGAAAAAAATTCTTGTTATTGTCATTCATATGCAAGTCTTGGGAGATCACAGTGGCGCCTTGGTCGTGGCATTCCTGTCTCTGTTCTTCACACTGAAACTCAAGAAGCAACTCTCCTGAGCAGAGTATTTGTCTCTTCTGAGGTGTGAATGAATTTGGTATGATCATGCAGCTTTGATTCTTAGGCACTTCGGGATTTTTCCGGGAATGCTGTGCTTACCTCAGGAAGTGTAAACCCACGACCTTTATTCTAAATAAATGATTGCTATGTTAATTTGCACATCTGAGAAAAACACACATAGAAATACAATAAAAGGCTAGAGAGTGGTAAAATCAGAACGGGATATTAATATAAATGAATAATTCTGCCAGCAGTGAACTAAAGAAGCCTAGTTTCCTACAGATTTGAGCTTCATGATTGATATACTGGTACTAAGAAGGTGGAAGATAGGATTGAAGCTTTTCTTGATGTTGAGCTTTTACAAGGTTTTTTGTGTGGACTGTTTGCTATAGAATCATGGAATGGTTTGGGTTGGAAGGGACCTTTAAAGGCCACCTGTTCCCAAACCCATTCAAATGAAATGAAGAACAAAGCTTACTTAATATTTTGCTGTGTTGTCTGTTGTGAGGAAAATGGTGTGCCAATTTGCACTCTAATTGTTTCAGCCTTAGAGAAGGAAGGTGGGTGGTGCCGAGATCCTGAATGTGGTTGTTCTGCACCTTAAATAAGTAAGAGAGACACCCTGACGTCTTTTCCTCAAATGAGTCACGTAACAATATGTATCTAAGAACCCAATAAATAATGTAACCTTGGCACAATTCCTGTTGGCATCAGGTGTGTCTAGGGTTAGCTCAGCTGGGTTTAAATAAAGCCCTGTAGCTCAATTCAATAATAAAAAATAGTATCTGTTATATTTCAAAGGCACTATTTGTAAAGTCTAGTAGTGGTAGTTATATTTATTTGTAAATGTATGTCTCAGTGTAAATGTGGGCCTTATTTAATTTTCTGCTTTGTTACAGCTGTTAACAACACTGTTAACATTTTCATTTCCAATAGTCATTAAGCCACATTTTTATAATCATTATGATTATTATACACGTTCATTTTTCAACAGTGTTAACTAATTTCTTTGGAAACAGTAGCAGAGTCCTTCTGAAGAAATTCTTACCTAGTTTTTTAAAAAATATACACTAGTTTTCATATAAGTAGGTTGCTGTAGCCAGAATCTGGAAGCGTATGTGGGTTTCTTGCAATGTGTTTACAAATAGCTCCCCATATCTGTGCAGCTGTCATTAGTTTATCTTTGGCAAATGGGGGATATAAAAGACAAAATTAGAATTATATGTAACGCTGGATTATTTAATAGAGGAGCAGGATATAGAGGCTTAGAACCATGGAACGGTTTGGGTGGGAAGGGACCTTCAAAGCCCACCCAGCCCAACCCCCCTGCCAGGAGCA
>WHYT01017769.1:216116-237861 GCA_009806455.1 Tetrax tetrax
GGGGGGGGGGGGGGGGGGGGGGCCCACAGTGGCAGCTTCTGTAAGAAGCTTCTAGAAGTAGTTCCACCTTTGTCTGGTGGACTTGGCTGGGCCTAGGGTGGACCCACTGCTGGCCAGGGCCAAGCCCGTTGGTAGGAGAATATTCCCTGATAACACCTCTGTGGTAACGTATTTAAGAAGGGAAAAAACAGGGACAAAAAAAAGGGAGAGAAGATGTGAAGACGCTGAGCGAGGGCAGAGAGGGGGAGGCGCGGGCCTTGGCCTTGCAGGCCTCACCCTCTGGCCTCCCGCTGGGCGGCCAACTGGGCCCAACTCAGCCCAGTCCAGCAGTGAGAAGTGGAAAGGAGATGTAGTTGAGTCTGTCTTGCTGGTAACAGTAACTTTGAGGATCTCTCCCTGTTCTTATCTCAAATATTGAGCCTTTTTTTTTAATAATATATATTATTTCTCCCTATTCTCTCAGAGGCTGGGGGGAGTGAGAGAGAGACTGCATAGTCTGGTCCCGATCAGGGCTAAACTACGACAATAAGTTAGGCACGTATAGATAGGTAATTGAAAGCTTCCCTTTTGCATTTCCACAGGCAACTTTGACCCTCGGTATGAAATGTCTTTGTGAAGAAAAACGTGCTATTTATTTATTTATTAAACCACAGTTTCTTTCTATTATCCTTGAAAAGTGCACAAGAAACAATTCTAATCCTTTAGTTGACTTGGTCCAATACAGCTCCTGGTGGCTCTTGGCCGCTGGGAGTGTTGAGCTGCCACTCCTGTGAGCAGCCTGAAGTCAGAGGTCACTCATGTAACAGCACTAGCCCTCCTCTCTTACAAGAGATTCAGTTTTATACTACTTCTTCGTGCAGGAAGTAAGCATGGAATTTAAGAGGGAATTGCTATAGTAAATTATTAAAGTCTTTCCCCATTCTTGTGACTGCTCTAGAATAAGATGAAAGTCAGCCATAAAAGAGGGAAGTCTGTATCAAACTATCCCCAAACTGACCTTGAAGAAACAGAGGTGTGTATTCTTAGGCAGGAATTTTTATATTACTCTTGTCACTTATCTGTGTTTTGTTTTTTAAATCTGTTATAGCTCTGGATATTTCCAGGAAAAGGCAGAGTTAGACTGGAAAAAAAAAAAAGCTTCATGGCCTAATTGTGAACTGTGTAGAAAAGTACTTACTTCTCCTAGTAAAGTTTTCTTTTCTTAATGTTATTGATTAACTTTTTGTTTATGGGTGAGATGTAAATAGAAATTCTGAGTCTACCATCTTTAAAACTTTAATTAGTCTGTATTTATAGTGCTTCCCTTCTGTGTCCACTTTTTAATCATGTAGATTAAATTGTAAAATAACAAAGAACCATAAAGCATTACAGGTAACAGAAAAATAGAATAATTAGGAAATCAGTAAACTATTGGGTAACATCTACAAGACATCCAAATGACCTTCCAGAATAACACCTGATAGTCAGAATCTTTGTAGTCCAAATTGTAAAAGACCATAATGTAATACAAATCTTGGAAGACAGATTTAGTGACATGCAGATATGTTGTAATGATTTAAAAATCTTAGAGGACAGTTAATGTGCCATGCAAATTCTAGCAGTCTGCTAATGTAGATTCAGACCATTTTGTTTTCTTGAGAATTATCTTTGCTGATCATGGACTAAAATAATACCAAGGAGAACCAAATAGGGGAGTATAAAGATTTGTGTAAGAAATAACATAATGCAGAAAGGAAGTTACAGCTGAGCAGATATGAAATGAATAATTAAGTATACAGTGGCAGTTTTTCATTAAATCCTCTTAGGTAAGTACTAATCAAGCAACTCAAGATAGTAAAATGGGTTTTGCCAATTACTAACTCCAAAATAATTGAAGTAGTTGATATTGTTATTGCAGTTGCTTTTGTGATAGGAAGAGCTATCTCCGTGGCAGACTTGGACACGCCCGGCAAGGTGATGTGCCTGAGAGAGGGAAGCAAGGAAGCGGTGATCACAGTGCTGTTTCCATATTAGCTTTCAGCAGGTTATCCCACTTCTCCGAGAGATAAAAACAGTGATAGGGCTCGTCCCCCTCTGTGCCCTGTGCAGAAAGGGAGGAGTTAAAGACCCCAACTCAGCAGAAAATGGGGTATTGGGCCTGATTTATAGCTGCAGATGTAAGGGTCTAGTTAAACTACAAATTTTGATCCAGAAGATGGTGATAATTGCAAAAGCAGCCTCCCTTCAGGTCTGACCTGAAAAGTTGTGTCGGTTTCAGTTAAACTACTGAAGTTGACTTGAATGTAGTAGTAGTCAAGAAAAGTGTTGGGCTGTGACAAGAGGAGGAGTGTGCATCAGAGAGACTCCTGCTAAAAGTCTTTACTTGTCAAACTATTAAAGGTTTAGAGAAAGACTTATTTAAGAAGTTTCATTTGCCTGCTTTTTCCTGTCTCTTATTCATTTGAATGAAAAATAAAAAAAAACAAAAACCACCACCACACACTCAACACCCCAAACAATGCCGGTGTGCCTAACAACAGATACTTTGGCCAGCACCTATGGGAATCAGATCACTACATTTGACTAAATTCCAGAATTGGGTGCTCCCCTTTCCAAATTTAGCCAAAACATCTGATTTTTGCAGATGCATGTTTGAAAGCAGTTGTTATGTGTAGTATTGACCCAGAGTAAGTTTGTTTCTTGAATTTTAGAACAAACATTCTCATTCTAAGTGATGGTATAACAAACAGCCCTGAGCAAAAGTGTGGAACACATTAAACAGTCAGAAGTTTCAGTTTCAACAAGAAGTGCATTTCAATGGAAATGAACAGAACTAAAATGCTTGAACTCATTAATTACAAAAACCATACATTCTGCATGGTAACCTTCCAGTCCTGCAGGAAGTACTCTAAGAAAGATCTTTTTCTTTCCTTGTGAAATTTGTCATGTCTTTGTTTCTGAAACAAGTAATTTGTCACCTTTGTATGTGTGTCAGGTTCAGCGGGTGATCTCTATTGTTGCTGAGTTTTATTTTCCATGGGATAACTCTGTGCTGTCATATCAAATACTGCTAAGCGCTCTAATATAGAAGGTGATTCTGGGGCTTTTCCTGTTTTTGAAAGCCAGGGAAAGGTGTTAAAGGGCTAAAAATCTCTCCCCTAAAGGATAATAAGTTTAGGGAAAAAAGGAAAATGCTTAGGCTGCATGCAATGTTCAGCAGTGGATCTCAGGAATGTGGGTGTGATGTTAAAGAAATGTATTCTGGGGAGATGTGGAAAATGAGATTGCACCTACTCATACTTTACATTTCAAGACGTAACTGTTAATTAGCCTTACAGTCTTTAGAAAGTGTTGTTGAACAGCTATTGTCTGATATAGACATGCCCATAATTTATCCTAGCGTCTTATATTTGCCTAAGAACTTTAATTCTCTGCTAGATTGAAAGAAAATACTTCACATTCCTCATAGCTGTCCCATCTGCTTCAGAGAGCTTTCTGGTCACAAAAGACTTGATTAATGAGGACACAAATGTTCTAATCTGCATATGCTTAGCCAAGAAGTAATTTCTGAATTTTATCTTACATTGAATCTATAGGTAACATCAGAAACACGGAGAAACTGAACTATGATAAACAGCACCAGTATGAGGTAATGGTAACAGCTTTTGACTGTGGGCAAAAACATGCAACAGAAGATGTCTTAGTACAAGTTAATGTCAAACCAGTATGCAAACCAGGCTGGCAAGGTAAGATTTAATTTTTGTTTGTTTGTTTTTTTGTTTAAACCTCTTTGTTTTCCTTCCACCTCAGAGTAAGGAAACTGGGGTGCTTATTGCAGTGGAATAGAGAACTTGCTATTCCTTATGCTTACTTCACTCCAAGCCTTTTTAAAAAAGTGGATAATAACCCCCTACTTGTTTACGTTTGCCATGTTTCTTTCTAGTCAGAACAAAGAACAGATTAGGGAAAAAAAAAGAAAAAAAGACAAATTGATATTCTAATAAGCTGTTTTATAATTCAGTCTGAATATACTGAAAGGCTAAAAAAATGCTTCTGCCTTTCTCCTACTACTCCTTTACATAAAACTTTTGAAGCCACCATGACAAGATACTTTTCCCATGTGTGCCAGAATTGTTCAGATTATCTTGTTCCGGGTACAGAATTGGCTTTCAGGTGCATGCATGCATGACTCAAGGCACACTTAACCGACAGTGGGAGTGAAATGCAATTTTTAATCCCGATTACTGTGTCTTCATATTGAGACATTTCTGCGGGAATTGATTTTTAAAAAGGTTGTAAGGATCTACAGTCTGCTCTGTCTAAAGTGGAGAAAAACCCAGCTCACAATGTACGAGGAAGATAGATATGCTACAAATTGGAATTCCAATTTATGGTATTGGTAGTTAGTTGTTAAAAGTTACTGGCTTTAGTATACGGAAATATTGCGCACTTCTTTCTGTGACTATCATGAATAGAGATTGTAGTAGTCTAATGCAAATTCAGTGTTAAAAATGTGTGTAACATATTTCAATGCAGATGCCCTTGTAATAACCTCCATTGTGCAGGGGTGGGACAGGGAAGAATAAAATTGTACATAAAACAATGTACAAAATTATTCCTGTTTCTAGAGGCTGACTCCACGTGACTGACATGTATCACAGAACAAATAACACTCAACAAGCCAAGGTACTAGCCTTGAAACAATATTCCCTTGGGCTAATAGCATTTAAGTCTTTATTAAATCTAGGAGCCACTTCTCTGCTCTTTGAAGATGGACATTAATATACAATCAGCAAGCGTTCCCACACGGACATCTTCACCAGAGACCTCCGCTCTAGTAAGAGGCTCCTTTAGAACCAAACTTAACCCAAACTGACATCAAACCGTTCTGAGCAGACTACTCTGAAATGTTATTAGTACCCGAAGCAAGCTAAAAATGTGAGTCAATGAGCCGAGTTAGTTCCTTATCAGCTATTTTAATAGGAAATTCTCATTAGTGAGTTTTGTTAACTAACTTCTACAGCTATGCTACAAATTCTCTTCATGCAATCTTTGTGTTAATTTCCATTATTTTTGAACAATGGAGTGATCACTTACTGCCAGGCAAGTAAAGAGACTATGTTATGAAGAAAAGCTAGATGATGGTGTTTCTGACACCATACTGGATAAATTTGCAGTTGAAGTTATTTCTCTTTTTTGTTTAATTTCGTTTTTTTTATTTTAAACAGAATTACTGGGTTTCCATACTAAGAAAAACCCTGTTATCTTCAGCAAATTCCCTGGGGTTCTGTCTGTTCCTGCGGGGCTCTGCCTTTGTTTCCATTCTACAGACACAGAGCAGGCACTGCACTTCCTGTAGGTTCACTTCCAGTGCAGTTCTTTTTGCTACAGTAGTTTTAATGTCACAAATACTGATTTCTGTGAAGTTACTTCTGCCTTATTCAAAGCAGAGTAGGCAGACTTGTGGCAACACAGTACTAAATATCCATATAGTATCTTCATTAAAAAACATGAAGTGGAATAAGGAAGAGTAAAATACCTGTAATCTAGACCATGTTTCCTGTGGCTCATTTATGGTACCATAATATTGTCTTTTCTGGTTTCTGCTACTTTTAGGAACAGTCTTCATAAAACTGAAGTAGTTACTGTCCCCCCTAGTGGGATAACAGATTTAAATAAACCATAAAACCATGTGCTGAAAGATATAAGATAACAAAGTTGAAAACAGTTATTCCTCTACCAAGCTCCCTGGTGAATGATATATTACATGGGGATAAAAGAGGTTAGCCTCAAAAAATGAAGGGCAGAATCATGTCCCCAAAAACTTAAAATATGTTTTGACACTGGTAGAGGTCTGCTCAACTATTGACAAATAAACCAAAAGTCAAATTATTCCCTAAAATTGATTTCTCACAGAAATGGTTGTTAAGGCAAGAAAAAAAAAAGCTTTTTTAAACCAGTCAACTGAATGCCCCAATCAAGTATCAAATGACTGTCTTTTCTGAAACAAACAGGAAAGGCTGAATGTGTTTCTTGGATAGATAAGTATGTAGCAAAGACAACAGTCCAAAAAGTAAAAGTCACCTTGTCTCCTCTGACCAAAGAGGACTTAATTTTTTTTTTTTTCTGCCAAAATTAATATGGCCCTTGCATAGGCAATGCTCACTAACCTCTAATTGAAGAGAAAATTAGGATTCTGATTAGAAAACAGGACTTCACCACATCCAGCCTGAAGTGTTTTACTAGTTTGAAAAGATTTCCTAAACTTACCTTCAAGTCCTATGAACCCTTATATACACTTAGCCTAATTACCTGAGGTAACAATATAAAGTAGAAGGTCCTTAAAAATTCGTTTTTAAAAAGAAAATGTTCCTTAGAAATTAAATTACTTTCCACTTAGTATTTGCTTAAAAAGTTTTGAAATAAAAGCTTATCTTTATTTATCTAATAGACTCCAAATATTTTTAATAAGAGTAGTTAATGTATGGAAGATCTTGCATGTTACTTCTTTTTTAAGGCTGGTAGGTCTCACTAAGATTACCTTGGGCTTTGCTACCACCAAAAGGCACATTCTCACCCCCTCTTTAATGTTGAATAGTCATTCAGAGACTGTGTTCAGGTCAGATCAGCTCACTTTTCCTGCTGAAATATAATCTTTTGTTCAGAGAAGGGCAGAACCTTCTCTTAGCAGCAGAGTGATCTTAGATCACTTCTGAGTCAACATACTTCACAGATGCTATTTGCAGTAGATGCTCTGTGATTTTAGAATGGTATTCATGTGGGCTTTCTAGTAATATCCAATTACAGACAAAAACCAAAACTGCCTTGGCTTTTGAGTTGTCGGTGCTTTTAACGAGGAGGAATATGATTACTGAAGCAATTGGTTATTTGGAGGAGGGTGGTCAAGTACAGAAACCTTGCTTATGAAATATTCCTAGTCTTCAGCAACAATTTTAAAGGCTCATGTATTTTCTTCAATATATATAACTCAATTTCTATTCTTCTTGTGCACATACTGAGCAGTTTAAAATGCAATGCTTGTATTGTCTTAGCTATAAGATATTCAGCCATATTTTTAACAATGAAATTGATTGCAAAGCAGGGAGCCTTTGGAGCCTAGTCTTGGAGCTGCCGTGTGTGCAGCAGCCATACATCCTTAAAACAAGATAATTATAATTAAATGCTTACATTCAGCTATTAACTTAAATGACACCATTTTAGCAGAACACCTGCTCTTTAAATACCCATTTCAGATATTTGAAAATTAATTGAAATTCTGAGTACTTTTGATTTTTAAGCTCAAAGTTTACATAAGTTTGTACTCATTTATGTTATTTGTATCAGCATTATTTTTCTTTTGTTTGACTACTAGACATATTTAGAGAAAGCAGTCATGCTTGTTTCGATCTAATTGTTAAGATAGGCTATCTTTTCCTCAGCAAATTCTGTATATGTATTACAGCTGAATAGATCTTTCCTGAACCCTCCAGATAAAGTGTTTTCACATCTTTCTTTTTACCATAGCCTCTTACTGGAAACACAGTGCTTTACGTATTCCCAGACTACCTTTCTTCTGCCTGGCTCTATCAGACTGGTATGGACAGGAACACGGACGTGCTGTTATTGACTTAATAACTAGCTCTTTTTCTGTGTAGCATTTTTCAGTGATTACTACAAAGCAATATTTCTATAACACCAGTTCTCAAGGTCATCTTGTTTTCTGCTTGGGATATCCTCCGTCTATATTGACTTCCAATGTAGAATTGCCATCCAGTTTGTCACTAACAGACGTAATTAACACAGTCCTGGTTTTGTGCCAAGACCATTAATAGATGTATCCAATAAGAATCCCAGGCAGATTCATGGGGATCTTTGCTAGTTACTTCCCTGTGTACCATAAACTTTACATTTTCCAAGTAACCCATTATTGCCCTCTCTTTAGGCAGTTCTGATATAAGTTACAATTGAAAAAGCCTGTCTTCTCCATCTTAACTGATGCAAGAAAGCATTCGTTTTAGACCTGTTTAACTAGATTCTTATTTCTAAACACTTCTGTGGAAGTTCCCTCCTTTGTTCACCTTTCTATATTTACAAAACTACAAAACATTTACAGCTACAAACAAAACACAACTACAGAACAAACATTTACAACTACAAAAAAAAAGTCTTTCCCTTTTAAATTTTCACTACAAGATCCCCATGAGCTTGACTAGGGCAACTATTATTTAATTGAAAAATTTTTTATCTCTGAGATGTAGCTGACAGCTGGTGGTTCCGTTAATGTTTCCTGTGCTCAAAAGTTAAAGCACTACAGGATATCCAGTCAGGTTTGAATCTTTTCCCTAAGGTTTCTTCCTCTGCATACAAAAACTTCTCCATATTCTTGCACCATGGGCTTAAAAATTGCAAATCTTCCACACAAGTTTTGACATCTTCAATTCAATTGATTTCAGTAACTAGTCTATGTGGTGTTTCAGAGTCTGTATTTTAGAATTTGAGAAGCCCTTTACCTGCTCCTCGGTAGTGAAATCCCTTGGAATACCAGGACCCAAACACTAGTCACAGCCTTTACTCTCCAGGGTAACTAGGAAGCTGCCTCTTCTCATAATGCCATTTTTTGGTGGTAGCTTGTCCTTCTGAAAACATCAGAAGTCTCTAACCATATCTGAACCTGGTGTCAAGGAGCAGTAAGAGCAGGGGCTTCCTCCTTCCTAAAGGAAGGCAAGCCAGGAGCCAATTGTAATAACAGAGCTGGCAGAGCCTTCATCACCAGGGCCACCCCCTCCCCCAGCTGAGGTGAGCAGGACAGACCCGAGATGGGGCCAGGTTCAGCCAACAGCCCAGACCCTCTGGCATGTTCATGGTGAGAAGGCAGGTCCCAGGAAGGTCCATGGATCAGAGTTAGGGTCAGGTCATTGATTACTGGGCAGGTCCATAGCGATAAGGCCAGGCTGTCAAGCCAGGAAACCACTCAGTGGGTTGACTCTGGATAAAGGGACCGTATGGCCCGAGCTGCAGTTGAGCTGGAGACCAACGCTCCTACAGCATCACAGGCCAGGACTGAAGTGCTGGGACTGAGCTTCAGTAGAGCTCCTGGCCTGGGTGTGAATGGGGGCCCTAGGTGAGGCTTACGGGGGCTCATTAGGGCCTAGTAGTGTACTTGGGGCTCTGACACCCAGTTTGCTTCAGGAAATATGTATTATTATTCAAATACAATCTCACAACAAATAATAGCTTAACCAATGCTGCTGTTTCCTGTTTTTTAGGTCTTACATGTTTATTTTGCATAATTAGGCACCGTTAGGGCTTGGGGTTTCATCACTTGCCGGAGTGTTGAGGGTTACTAGTTCAGGCCCAACGGCTATGCCACTGTGGTTCACTGACTCCTGCAACAGCAGACTTTACTGCTGTCCTGGAGTAGTCCAAATTTCTGTCTCTTTTTTTTTTTTTTTTTTTTTCATTATGTGACTAGTGATGCTGGATGAGAAACGCTCCTTTCTCCCTTAAAAAAAAAAAGAGCAAAACTTTAAACACTATTTTGCAGTGTTGTTTAAAAAATTCTTATTTTACATATATATGCATATGTATGTATATGTATGTCCAGGTGTATATTATACGCATATATGTTTGTTTAAAAATAGGAGGAGAAAAATAATTTAATGAAAAAGCCTAAATTATATTTATGTGTGTTATTTATGGTATTTGTGGGTGTTACTAAACACAATAAGCATGATCCTAGCTGTTTCTTGTTTCATTTTTGGCATAATTTCTACCAAACTTCCCTAGTGCAATGTGTGTCTGCTAGCAGTGGTAGGAGTTGTGGCAACCATTGTAAAGCTCCATACTTGATTCCCAAAAGAAAAAGCATTTTTTTTTTTCTGTTAGTGGTGACTGCTTGACCCTGTAAAACTTAGCAAATTGTTTTTAGAACACACAGTGACATTGATGGATCCTGAAAGTAGCATTCTGCTGATGCTTACTAGCTGGTTTGTGGCCGGGTAAGTAGGGGACATCCTACCAAATTTGCTCCTTTGTAAAACGATCAGTTCCACAAATGGGAGACTGCTTAGACAACCTGAACAGACCTGGTTATTTTAAGTAGTTCAGGATCTTCACAGAAACAAGGGTATTTAAGAAAGGGCCGGGCATACATGCACTGCCAGTTTTTTTTCTATCTTTTCTTTTGAGATCACAAGGCATAGCAGATGATCCATTTTTAACGTTAATTATATACTTCAAAGTTAAAATAATGATGTTAACTTAATTTTGTTCACCTGTAATCTATGTCAAGGTACAACATTCAGAATTTCTTGAAAGGTCTGTCGCAAGGCTGAGATTTCCTTTTTTGCAAGTAAAAATTTTCCTTTTTCAGAAGTTTTGAGGAAGGCTAATCAGGAAACAGGGGAGTGAAACAGCCAGGGTTTGCTTTGTGTGTCTTGGGGTTTTGGTTTTTTTTCAAATGGGAAATTAAAATCCTTTGAAAAATATATATATATATTTTTAGGTTGGCACAATTTACAAGTCTGTAAATATAGCGAGAATGCTGCCCAAGAGACAATATGCAAGAACTATTACCTTGTGTTCATTTCACTAAAAAAAAATCCTTTAGTTCGAAGTAGAAATTCAAGTACCAAAGTGGTACACATTTTGGAAGTGTCTTATAGCCGTTGATATTTTGCACATGGAGAATGCCTAACTGTACAGCAGGTATTTATTGAGGTGTTTGCAGCATATGATATTCTAGCAAAATGTGCACTTTCTAGTAAATTCATGGCGTTGAAAGAAAATTGCAGTTTTGTGAGTATAGTGCACTGCTCTTCCAAATATCATTGGTCAGCATGAAGAGCTGCCTGCTGCTGCTTTTGAGATACGGAGACTTTCATAAATCATGAAAGTAAGTGTACTTTTGGCAAAACTACAGAGACATTTCTCATCTTCTTTGAAATGCTTTGTATATACTGATATTTTTATTTATTCTAGATTGTTTCAGGTTTTCAAATTAATAGAGAAGAAAATTAATAGAGAAGAAAATGTTTAATTAAAAAAAATATTTGTCTGACTTGTATCACAGGATTGTATCATGCCAGTATCGCCTCGTGGCTGCCTGGGCATGCCTTCTGCACGGAGAGGGACTTCTTGGAGGGCGCCTTAAATCTGCACTAAGTCAGTGACAGAAGTGCTAGTGGGATTTAGGATGAAGATTGGTCTATGACTCTGCAGGGGACCATGGTACAAAGACAGTAGCTCAAGTCTGGTTGATGTTTTACAATTTACAGCTGAGATAAATGTGGGTGATTTAGAACATTCAGGGTTCTCTGGGTACAAATTACCGTTTTTGCCACATAGAAAGGTAATACTGTGAAATGAAACACCTCTTCCAATCCAAGAGACATTCATGTGGCAGAAACAGGGGTCTTCCATTATTTTTCTTTGTGAGTAGTGGCGTTTTGTATAGCGTGGGTTTTATAAGACATGCTTCATATAACTGGAGGTGAGTGTGCCGCTGAAGATATGTTACAGTTATTAATTCAGTCACATCTCACATACACTAATGAGTATTTTGCGTGAGTGCCAGTTAATTTGATATAGCTGAGAAATGAAAACGTGGCTGAAACCAGAAAGCTGCTGAGATAGTCAGAAATGTTTTAGATACATATGAGACTTTATTTTTCCTTTGGGGTAGAGGGATATAATATTTTAACTGGTGAATAAGACACTGTAAAGATCATATATTATTATCATATAGTTCATGTATTACTAGCTTGCATACAAAACAGCAAATTACTTTATTTTTACCTTAAGTATCTGAAATAATTTACTGCCCTTGTTCACTTGGAAAAGTGTTAACCTCCAGTTTCTGGAATGGATAGAGAACAGAAATCTGTTATTGTAATGATGTAATTGTAATGATACTTGAAATTCCAAGGGAATTATTTAAGTTTACAATTGCAGACAAATTATGCAGTACTGCAGAATAAATCTAACTTAATATGGAATGAATGGGTTGAATATTATTACCTGAAAATTACTACTAAAATAGTAACTCAGCTGATGTGTGCACAGGCAATAAAGTAGTCATAGTTGTCATTTAGTCAGTGATGTTCAGGTCTTAAAGATTTTAGTAAAAACAGGTACTAAACATACTTTCAGAATGTTCCATGAAGTCTCAGCTTCCTCTTGAGAACAAAATGCTACATGATTATCATTTGGATTAACAGTTATGAAGAAAATCTGAGCGTTCTGAAATGCATGAGTGACTGTCAGCATCCTATCTCCTTTGTCTGGACTAATGATTGCTCCACATTTCAAAATGTTTGCATGGACTTTCAGATTTCCTTGTAAAATTTTAATCCAATTTAAGATGGTGAGAGAGAGCACCTTTTTTTTCAAACTTTCAGAAAATTAGATCTGTTGAAAAACACCAAACTTCTTCACCTACTAAATGCATGTAGAGAGAGATAGATACATATATCTAATTACTATTCCTTCCACTGATATTTAGAAAGAATGTCTCTGGCATTTGCTTTAAGGTAGTTCATTAATTGCCAGGACCTAGAATTTTGCCTTTTCTGGAGTCTTCTTTTACCTAGTATTAAAAAAAAGTCAGAGAAACTTCAGCTGTGTATGCAAGAGTACTTCTTTTGACAAATTTTACAGATCCTCAGGTGTATACTTTAGTTAGCAGAGTTGAATATTTTTGTGACCTCAAAATAATTAACTATTTGCATATCTGTATTAATATGGCATTCTTATTTGTGTTGCATGGTACCTTGGTTGGGATTGGTTAAAATGTATGAAAAAGAAATGAGCCTGCTAGAGTAAGTCCAGAGGAGGCCACGAAAATGGCTGTCGTAGTTCAGCCCCGATCAGGAGCAGACCACGCAGTCTCTCACTCCCCCACCCTCCGAGAGAACAGGGGGAGATAAGAAAAACGGCTCGAGGTTTGAGATAAGGACAGGGAAAGATCCTTAAAGTTACTGTTACGGGCAAAACGGGCTCAACTTGGGGAAAACTATTCATTTATTGCTAAAACTAGCAGAAGAAGGAGGCAGGGAGACAAGGGAAAAAAAGGAAACGAAAGATGATGTGAAGAAGCTGAGCGGGGCAGAGAGGGGGAGGCGCGAGCCTTCTGGGCCTTGCAGGCCTCACCCTCTGGCCTCCCGCCGGGCGGCCGACTGGGCCCGACTCGGCCCGGCCTGGCTGCAAGAGGTGGAGAGGAGATGGGTGATGTGAAGAGATCCTGAGAGGCTGCCTGAGCTGGTTGTGAAGAATTTCTTGTGAGAGGAACAGCTGCAGACGCCAAGGTCAGTGAAGAAGGCGGGGGAGCAGTAATGCGGCTCCTGGCCAAGATTCCCCTGCAGCCTGTGGTGATGACCATGGTGGAGCAGGCTGTGCCCCTGCAGCCCATGGAGGCCCACGGAGGGGCAGAGATCCCCCTGCAGCCCGGGGAAGACCCCATCCGGGGCAGGTGGATGCCTGAAGGTGGCTGTGGCCCTGTGGGAAGCCTGTGCTGGGGCAGCCGTTCTGGAGGGACTGCATCCCGTGGAAAAGGATGCACGCTGGAGCAGTTCACAAAGGACTGTCCCCATGGGAGGGACCCCATGCTGGAGTATGGGAGGAATGTGAGGAGTTCTTCCCCTGAGGAGGAGGGAGCACCGTAAAGCAACGGATGGAGCTGACCGTAATCCCCATTCCTTCTTCCCCCCTGTGCTGCTTGGGGGGGGCCAGGGCGGGGAAGGTAGTAGAGATAATGTTAAGCTTGGGAAGAGGGAGGGGCGGGGGGGAGGATATCTTGTTGTCTCATTATCCTGCTTTGGTTTTAATAATAAATGAATAGTTTTCCCCGAGTTGAATCTGTGTTGCCTATAACAGTAACTGTAAGGATTTCTCCCTGTTCTATCTCAAACCTTGAGCCTTTTTTCCTTATATTATCTCTCCCTGTTCTCTCGGAGAGTGGGGGGAGTGAGAGAGAGACTGCGTAGTCTGGTCCCGATCGGGGCTGAACTCTGACACAGGCCAGGCTGGATGGGCCTTTAAGTGACTTGGTCTAGTGGAAGGTGTCACTGCCTATGGCAGAGGGAGTGGAACTGGATGATCTTTGAAGGTTCCTTCCAACCCAAACCATTATATGATTCCATGAAAATATGAACTGTAAAGATAGCTGACGTACACATTTTTAATTAATGCTGCTTGTTTGGGTTTTCTCTGAAGCAGGTTGCAAATACTAGAATTAATTGGATTTAAAAATTAAATGCTTCAGTTGAGAAGCATAGTGGCATGTATGGCGTGTCCAGGTGGCTGCCTAAGGCAGGTGATAGTTTAAATGCTGTGGGCTGTGAGACATCTGCATAAGCAAAACCACAGATTATTCAGGTCTGGCTGGAAGCGCAAGTAGTCCTTTCAGCTGTAGCTTTCTGTCATTAGTACTTCACAAAATTAATAAGACATTTGAAGACAAGATGTGGCACTACAGATGTGTTATATTATCTTTTGGTCATAGTCCAGTGAGACTGGGGTATACAACCTGATCCTTGGAGATACTTGTTCTGTATCACAAAACTATGAAACCTGACCAAATTCAGTGCAGCTGACAGCCTCATCCCTGTAGAGCTTGCTTGTAGTCTGTCACAGGGACACAGAGCTTGGAGAGGCAGACTGACACCAATTAGCACTTCTTGTCAGGATATGTGTGTACCCCATGCTTGTGTGACTCCAGCAGCAGCAGTATTACTTAATTGAGCCTGACACTCTCTTACAAAGAAGGATAAAACTCAGGTTTTTTTAGGACAGTAACTTACTGATGCTAAGCTGAAAAACTTTTATTTCTGTCTTAGATGGTGACCTTGAGAACAATATATGATTTTAAATTATATAACTCCCTTCCCTTTTGTAATCGCTCTTGGATCTTGTTGTTGTTTGTTTTCCAGACTGGAACAAAAGGATTGAATACAAGCCTGGTTCTGGCAGCATACCTTTGTTTCCCAGCATTCATCTAGAAACGTGTGATGGGCCGGTTTCCTTGATACATACCACCATTGAATTACAGACGAATTACATTGGAAAGGGCTGTGACCGGGAAACATACTCAGAAAAATCTCTGCAGAAATTATGTGGTATGCATGTGGCTTTCAGTTGATAAATAATAATATTTTTCCAGATGAAGCACCAGTTCCTCGTGATTTGTAAGCATTGCAATACATGGATTTAGCTCAGCTGGTTCATTTTGGATTGCAGCAATGAAAATGAAGGGAGTGGTGATAATTGACTGGTGCTCCATTCTTTTACATTGGTTTTCACTCCTTTTCATACCTTCTCCCTACTTTGATTTTTTTTTTTTCTTTCCTGCTCCTCTTCCCTCCTTTTTCTCTCTTTCCTCATTCTACCTCTTTCTCACTTTCTTCCCTCCGATACTAGTACTGATGTGACAGTATAGTGAGATTTCACGTATAGGTTTGCTGTCATAGGAAGAGTATAGGATTTGATGAGAATTGAACCTCCATCTTGTGTTTTCGTCTTCCTGACTCAGCTTTCTGTCCGCTGCTAAGTACTGTGCTAGAGTAAAAACAAACAAAAAGTAAAGGAACATTTGGGGCAAATATTTAAGCAAAAATATTTGCTTAAAATAACATGAATTTCAGAAAAGAGGTATCCTGATGGAGAAAGGTTTCCTAATTTTCTTCCCTTTTCCTACTTTTTGATAACTTACTTTATAAGATACAAATTAATTTTGAAATATAGATTAAATACTTGAGATCACTGCTGTGTTTTTGTGTTTTTAAGATTATGTGTATGGCAAAGCAATCACCACACATTAAGCCTTTTTTTTTTTTTTTTTTTTTTTTTTTTTTTTTTTTTTTTTTTTTTTCCCTCCCCTTTTCTTCATGGAATATAAAGGAATATTATGCAGGTATTTAAGGTACAGACTCACTTTTGGCAAGAGTGTTTTGTGTTTTTCATCATGTTTGTTCTGTGGAGAAAGCACCTTTGTGTATATGGAGCAGTTACTGCAGGGAGTTTTTACAGACATTTCTTTTTCCATAGAATTAATATTCACCAGTTTAGTTTTAATCATAATGTCATGATGCGTAGAGTTCCTCGAGCACATGTTGTTATCAGTTAAGAAATAAACCAGTTCATATAATTCAACATTTCCTTTGGGATTAGTTCAGAAAGCAACATGATTTTTACCTGATTGCTAAAAATACTGCATTGTTTACCAGCTGAGTATTTAAATAATTTAAAGATGCTATTCCAAAGAGAGACCTTGTTAGAGTGAAAAGTGCTTTACCAGGAGAACCTCTAGCAAAGGAGAGGAGAGAGTAAACAGGAAAAAAAGGGACCTTGGGATGTATTAACATTTAGCAACGCTAAAATGAATTGCGTTAATCATGTCTGGTTTGATGTTAGGGAATTATTCTCATTGAGTATATTTTCTCCACTGTCAGGCTTTGAGTGCTGGTTTTTTTTTTGCTTGTGGGAGTGGAAGCAGTCGTTTGGGGATTGTACTACACAGTTTTGTGACCCCCGGGGTTGCTCAGCCGGCCAGAATCCTTGATTCTTCAGTGTCCTTTGTATCACCAGTGCAACCCCACGGGCCCTGAAAGGCAGGAGTTGGTTAGCGAGTAGGCTGAAGAGTCTGCAGTCTTTCTGTGGCTGTTTTCTAGACTGGCATGTGTGGCCTGGGTTTCACGGTGCAGGAAAAGCTGTGCATCCTGCTCTTCCAGCCCTTTGCCTCAACCTGTTCTCCTTCCCCTTACCTAGAGAGCTGCGAGGCCTTGGTTCAGCACATGCCTGCTTCATCCAGCAAGGGGGCTGGAGCTGGGACCACCCTTGTGTTCTGACAGAAGTTAAGCTATTCAAGCCTATCTTCAAGCCCTCTGGTGCTCAGAGGATCCTTTGTTAATGAGAGGGAGTATGGAGACAATTTAATCTGATACTAAAGTAATACTTTGCAATACGGACAAAATATCGCGGTTGTGATGGAGCCTGTGCATCGATACTCATCAAAACGTCTGCACCAAGCTCCAAGAACACAAGGCAGAGTTAGTCTGACGCGTTCTGGGGAAGCTCCCCTGACCGTTCTACCACCTGAACAGATTCAGTTGTTTTACAGACCTCTCATGCAAATAGTCTTTATCTGGGCGTTTGTCGGACTGCCACGTGCAGATCACCCCTATTTACAAGAGAAATAATCCGAGTGGGACACTGAAAGAGATGGATGGGAGTATGTAAACAGATTTTCACCAAGTGTGACTGCTTATCTGAGCCCCAAGTTACAAAAGGAACTTGAGTCATGCTTATTCAGTTCATCTGTTAGGTGACTTGCAAACCCATGCTTAGATTTACTCCTAGAGATGAAAACAGTTGGTAAATGCTGTCCTAAATGAAGGTATGTTTCCAAATGGCCTTTGTGCATTGTTATATTGTTTAAGAGTTTCCTTTTTCTGCAGTAAAGGGGGTGGGGTGGGGAAATACAGTCAGAAACAGAAGTTTGGCTGTAACTGTGATGGTCTGAGGACTGTGTCAGGACAAGGTTTGTCAGTGGGATTGCAACTTAGACTATTTGGTGTCAATGGATAAATTAGGCAGGTTTTTAGACCCATAAGAATTCCTCTGTAAAAGATGTGGTCTTTTTATATTTCTGTACTCAGCACATCAGCAAAGCTTATTCTCACCCAAGCACCAATGCTGTTGGAAGATAATATTGCTCACATTACTGAAGGTTTGGAAGGTCTTCATGTTGAGGAACAGTCAGTTCCAGTGTCAAGTGGTCCAAAGAGTTTGGGGACAAGAGGAAAGCAGTGTTGTTTCCTAACACAAGCTGATCAGGCATGCTTTGAGCAGTGACACTTCCAGCCCTAATAAAGGTTTTAGAGCCACCAGTATTTGCTGTTTCAGTGAGACCTGGTGGCTCTTTGGTACCCTGCAAGATCCGGTGGCTCTCCCTGTTGTCATTTGTGGTTGGATTCTGTACCTGGGTTTTGTATTGTAGGAAGATGATTAGGTTGTGCTTGGTGCTTTCAAACGCCACAAGAGCAGGCAGCGCTGCTGACTGTCACCCGTTGCGTTGAAAGGAGGCTGGGGACAAGACAGTTGCAGTGAGGAGAGGGAGGCTTGGCTCTGGGATGAATTCCCTGTCTATTTGTCTCACGGAGCTTAGAGTTCAACTCCAGGGCAGATTTCAAGGCGACACGTGTGCCAGGGGACAGGCCTGACAGCAGCGCGACGGGCAGCGTTCCCGCCGACTTCGATGAGAGCTCCTCGCGGAAGGCAAGGCTGGAACGGCCCTGGAAGCGTGTGCCGCCGAGCGTGGCTGGGGGACACGTGTGCGCCTTCTCTGCTCCGGGTGGGTTATTTCAGCGAGCGCGCTGCCAATCCAGTTGTGTGCCGGGCCCCGAGCCCGCTGTGCGGATTCAGTAGGCACATGCATACTGCTGAATGCAGCACGTCCAACACTAATTTAGGGGAATTTTGCAGGCAAACTTCATGTAAGTGGCAGCTATAACAAGCATGTTTTTACAAGTGGCAAATAAAAAATAATATATATATAATACCTATTTAAAGGCTTGCTTTTTTTATGGTTACTACAGATGTTTCTGTTTTGAGACACTTGCTTAATAGAAAAAGAAGAAAGACTAAGATGTGAGTGTTCAGGAATATCAGCACCTCTCTCAAGCTGACAGTTGGCTTTACCAGTAGACAGATATTTAAGCGTTTATTTTTTTATTTGTTTTTGTTTTGAGGTGGATCTTAGGAGGAGGGGGGGAAAAAAAAAATTGAGTATTTGCCCTTCCCAAAGGGCAAGAGAATGAGATGGGAGGAAACCAGGAAATATAGGCTGTTTCTGATGCTTGGGTCCACCTCTCTAAATTGAGATGATCGGGGAGAACGTGTTGAAGATTGAACCTTAATTATTTGCTTCTGGTTGTAGGCTGTGGAAACAAGGAACTGGAAGTGATGTCCTGTATGTAGTGTCAGTGTTCTTAAACTTGGTGACCATGGGGACTGCTCTTTTCTGTCCTAATGTCTGCCGTTGCCTGTTCCAGACGCCGTGACAGACACCTGGGCAGGAGCAGAGTGAGCAGTCTACTCTGTGTTGTCACAGGGAGTGAGCTGTGAGTAGGAAAAATACCAAAGTGAAAAGAAGTCTGCTCTCGAGGTGGGGCGTTGTTGTATGATTTCTGAAAGCAAGTGAAGCCATGGCATGCGTGTTCAGCTGGGGATAGGAGCCCAAATGCTCCAGCGAGGCTGCTCTTCTGCTCAGCTTAAAATTCTGAAGGGCTGTGTTACGTAGGAACTCATTGGAACTTCTGTGCTGGGTTTGTTTTTTTGTTTTTGTTTTCGTTTTTTTTTTTTTTGCACTTCAGGAAGCACCAGTACCTCCCACTTGTGCCAGCATCCTGCCACTGGTGAAACTGCCAGCATTGAAAAATGTCTCTCATGTAACTGCTGTGAAATGCTGCTGCAGAACTTTGTTACAAAAAAAAATCCTGGTGTTTTTTTTCGGTTTTTTTTTTTTTTTTTTTTTTTTAATTTTGAGAATAGGGTCACCTTAAACTTGACGAACTTTCACAGCCTGAACAGCAGGGAGACCGTGCAGAGAAAAATGTCTCTGGGGATGTAGTTTTCAGTGAGTAAGTTCACTTGAGGCATGAGTCTTGGGTAGAGTGGCTTGATTCCATTTACTAATGCAAAATTTGACAACAGTCAAAACACCTTCACTGTTTAATCTTCCACTACAGGAGAAAAAAAAAAAATCAAAATACTCTTTTCTTTCCCAGAATAGCTAGCTGGCAGAAAACTTGAAAAATGTGAATCCCCTTCTTGGTATCAAGTCACTTTGTTGATGAACAGTGCTCCCAGCAAAAACTGGGAATGATACCACACAAAGGATGCCTGGCATCATTAGCTGCATTATATATCAATAGTTGTGCTTCCTTGCTTAGCGAGTGTATAACCTTGTGTGTCCTTAAAGTGTAAAAACAAAACACCCACCACCCTGAGGACACCTGGGACTGCGCTTCTAAGAAGCCAAGAGAAACACAAAGATTTTATTAAAATATTATGAGTTGTTGTTAACATATATTTACATAATTTAATTCATCCCAGGAAATATCTTAAAGGATGAAATATTATATACCTACAGTTCTGAAGCCACCCTTTAATTTCATCATTTTGCTGCTGCAATCCATCAGTACAGCAGCTCCATATTTGGGAGGATTTGCTTATTTTATCTGCTAACAAGACAATTTATGTTTCCAAAGGAGATGCCACATAGATGGGACAGTTGTCTGGCTCCATCAGTCCAACCCTGGACTGGGAAGAGGGTGTCTCTGAAAGAGCCTTTTTTTGAGTGAACAGTTTAAAATGTTACAGCACGTGGGCTGGGCAAACTGGGTCAGTGGTGTTACTGGAGAATGATTGCTGTGTCAGTAGCTGACATTTAAGGCTTTGATATTTCTGTCACAAGTTGCTTTGCTTTTCTTGGGAGTGCTTAACTTGGAATTAATTTTATTAGGCTGAATGCCATTAAGAAAATCGAAGCTCCTTTGTGCTTCTCATGTATAAGCAATCTCTGTTGAAGGTCTTGACTGTGAAATCTGTTACTTTCTTAGTTTGAGCCAGACTTGTAGCATTTTTTTTGCAATTAACAGTTATCAGTTCAAGGACTTCTGACATTCTTGGTCAATTGTTTACACAATCACTGTTTTAAATAGGAAACTGCTAGGGCTCTGATAATACTGATGGAAACAAGGAGGAAAAAAGGGCTGAGGAAAGCAATATGATGTTAACAATGTCTTCTAGAAAAAATATTTTTTTTTGAGGGGTTTTTTTTTTTCAGGGCCTATTACTGGAAGGAAAAATCTTAGAGATTCCCAAGATAAATTGGAAGACAGAGAATGAGTGCCTTGTGTATACTGTGTCCAAGTGACCAGATTTTTGGTAAAATGTCTGTGTTTAATCACAGAATAGTCGTACTTGCAAAACCATGTGCGTAAACAAAATCTTCTGTTTCAGAGCAAAAATGGGGCTAACGGTGTTGCTGCCAAACAGATCTGCTTGACAGCATGTACATTAAAAAGGCATTATGCTAGCGAGGAACCGCACCGAGGAGTCCTGAAAATGGCTTGTCAGGAGGCGTAGCGCTGTTGGGGTGAGCAGATGCTTGTGAACCACAGGTGCATTGCTCCAACTTCTTGTGGTTTTAATCTTGGAGTTTTGAAATTCAGGAGCACCTGCATTTCCCGGTAACATCTGTCTGCTTTGCCATCTCTATTTTCCCCTCTGTCAGCAGTTGGCTACCAGATGAGCTTGAGATGAATAGCATTCACCTTACTTCATAGCTGTTTTATGGTGCTGGTTAGATGAAATAGTTCCAGCAGATCCTCTCAATAAGCGAAGGGCTGTACTCTCTGCAGTTCATTGAACCCATATGGATGAGAACAGCTGGAAAGATGGGTTTGCTACCTGAGGCCAATGTTTGTGTTGCCAACCGCGACTCCGGCTTGCTGACCCTTGGATAATTCATTGCAGTTGAGGAAATGTTGCTCACACTATTCCATTTTGTGATGAATGGCGTTACTTAAAACTGATAGTCTTGTAAAGCAGCGGTGACTTCCCATGTCTGACAGATGTGAACAAAGAATACAGTCAATAAATATTGCTGTGTTCTAAAGGAAGATTCACTGCTCGCAGTTGAGGGGAAGGAATTTCAGTGCAAACAGAAAACAGGTGGGGAGGAAGCTGCTTTAAAATTACAGTTACA